>JABUQX010100694.1:0-26794 GCA_015478945.1 Trachelipus rathkii | reverse complement strand
TTACAACCGCTACTACACCTTAAATCTGTATATACACGAAAACACACAACATCTTGCATTAAGACATATACGGCAGACAGCAAACGCGAACAAGCTCTTCTTCTATTTTATACACTTCCTTTGACTGACTATTATAACTTTAATTCAAGATATCCTATATACTTTGAAAAATGAAAAATATTCACAGATTAAAAATATCTCATCATTAGAACCGTCCTTTTAGCCATTCCTTCAAAAAATAGCATATATTACAAAAACAAAAAACGAAAAAACCAACATTATGAAAAAAACGACGTTTTTTGTCTCCAAACCCTATCGCCCTGGAGTTCGTTGATTAATTCACTCTTTCTCTATTAAAATCATGACAGGATTTACATTCAGATAGGAATTGTGAGGTGGTCTAATTTCCGAGCTACCGAAACTAATCGAAGCCAACCTAGACTAGACTAATCGGAAATTATTTTTTGTTTTTTGGTGGTTCTTGTAGTATCGGTGGTCTGGGATAGGTTCAGTGCTCCTGGGTGTTTGAAAGACTATTTGAACCTCAGCGAGCTGCTACTTCTACGCCTGTGCTCCCTTTTTCCCCCACTATCCCACCATCACAGAGAGCTCGTTCTCCATTTACAATCTGCGCAGCTACAAATCCGACCCGGAGGGCTGACGCGCAGATCTCCTCGCCTTCACGAAATCGGCATCCCTTCACTACAATCGCCGAAGGCCAGCTAGAATCCACCTCGAATCCCGCTTACTCTGTGCATCCTGGCACCTAGCTGTCCTAATCACACTAGGTTCAAACCCTTCGCAACTTTGTTCAGGAGGTTTGCACCGAAAAGCCCATGGTCCAGTTCTCCCGCGCTGATTTTAACCTCTGCCACGCCACCCATTATGGGGTGACACTATAGCATCTCCCAATGCTGATAGCATCTAAGTACTTCATTTTAGTTGCATGGACAGAAAATATTTAAAAACCATGCGCTACATTTTGAGTTCGCCGCAAAAAGGCCTAACAATTTAGAATTTAGGAAAAAATCTGGATTTTCTTACAGTTTTGAAAACGACGCACTGTGGTATTTTACATTATAAAAGGCCATCTTCTTAATTTTTTTAATGTGAGACTGATTTTATGCAATTTTATTTTTGATAAGCAGTTCCTATTATTTTGCAGCATTCACCCATTTCACAAATTTTCATCGAAGTGACCCAGAACTACAACCACAGAGGAGGTGGCTGCAATTTGAGGTTTCATCCCACACCCTAACCACAACCACTCCAAGCCAATTAGCGTTGTGCTTAAATTATTTTGATTTAGTCAAAGACGTTGTCTTAAATTTAGATATTTGATCAAATTTTGGCATTTTTGATCTTGAGAGCAAAGTTTCTCTAATGCAGCGATCTCTTTTCTTGTTCTCACACTTTTTCTGCAGACTCTGTGACAAGTTTGAAGCATCTTTCAACAGCTTGGATATGGCATGGAAAATTTAAAAACTCAAATTCAGCCGCCTTGTTTATTTTTGGCTAGAACTACAACCGAACTAATGTCCCTCGTTTTCACAAGATTTTCCCATCAGTTGCGAGGGCGTTGAAGCTCTACATTTGTCCATCTATCAAGCTCACATGTCGTCCATGCCCATCCAACAATTTTATGACGGCGAGTCGTAAAAACTCTAACAGACTTCCCCATTTGGATTTTGAGCTCTTACCTTTAGTACCCTTCCGTACCCAACTCTCGTATGTGTTGTCTTTCATCCACTTTCATAGCCACACAGCAATTGGTTACTCTGCGGTGACAGAAGAACGCGTTTCTTTCAATCACAAGATCAAGATCGATGATTCTTATAATGTCGTCTGACAAATAATTCGTTGTTTGAACAACCTTAAAGATATGTTTAGGACCATATTTCATGTTCGAACCAGACAGTAGCAAAGTCTCAAGACTGTCAGAGTTACAAATCTTGGAGTTGTTGCTAGGACTTTTGGAAATGAACAACCGTAAAATCCTGTTTGCACATTCATCCATCGAGTACTTAAATGCCCAGATCTCTTACAGCCAGATTCTGGAAACACATTGTCAGTCTGATTTGCTCTGACAATATCCAGAAGGTACTGTCTGATATAATCGATCAGTTTTATTTCCATGATTCATCTTATTGAATGCTTCGAAATTTTAACGCCTAATTCTCAAAATCAGGCAGATTGTTTGCCAATTTTCTCAGAGAATGATGCTCCGTTCAAGTATACAAATAAATGTCTGAATGGGAGCTTGTTGAAGTGAAGTAAGCAAATAACCACTGCAGTGCGCTGAATTTTAATACTCTCTGTTGCGGATAACATCATTTTCCACCCTGTGTTTGTTGCTGTGCCATCACAACCAATAGCTTCCAGTTCATTAATGTCAGTATCACTATTTTCCAGGTATTTAAGTATGCAATTGGCTATTTCACTACCCTTCCCACTCGCCAGTGTGACGTGATCGGCATATTTCCCATCAGGCTCACGAATCACGCTATTGTGCTCCTATTTCCTTACTTTTCAGTATATTTTAGATCCTTTTTTTTCTTGAAAGTATTACCTTTTCCACCATCAAAGTATATTCCCTTTGATACTATGGGCAGGTCCATATATTGTCTTATAGTCTATCGTGTCTTCTGTTTTCCTCTTTTTCCTCTTCTTATCTTTCGTTTATGGATCACTAGCGCCGTATCTTTTTTCTGAAGTTATTCCAAGATAATTCAAATCTCTGGAAGCAATAGCAGCTTTAGTTCTATCAGAAACGAAAAACATATCACTAAGTAAAGCAGTAGACGTTAATTTCAACCTCATTTGAGATGTAGAAGGAACTGAAGACTCAATTTTACTTCTTTCGTACGGGGATTTTCGAGTAGTTTCCATAAACATAACACACAATAGTTATCTCATTTATTAGATTTAGTAAAATACTGCTTATATTTGTAAAACGTTAAAACCTCGAATTTGCACGAAGTTAGAAAATTTTTGTCCTAATGCGCGAACTCAAAATGAAGCATGTGATTTTAAAAAATAATTTTTCTATTATCAGGCATCAAAAATGAAGACATATTACGTTAATGCTTGCAAAAGACCAAAAGACACTGTGTACAGTGAATAACGTCATAGAAATGACCTTACTTACCCGTTAGAACAGAATCAGTCATGAATATGCATATTATATAATGTTTTTTAATATGTGTACTGTTTGTGTAGTTAAAGTTTTAGCTGTTGTTAGTTTTGTCAGACATTTATAGGCTATATTAGTTTAAGAGAGGAATCTTGTTTGTGTTAACCTTTTTTAAATATTCAAAAAGGATAATTTAATTCAGAATATAGTAAAATGAATTTTAAAGTTTAAACTACGAGTGTGAATTATTTTTAGAACATCTAAACAAACATTGCCACAATTAACATATTTGTAATAATACTTCATAGTTTCAATTATAGGATTTTTAAAATATAAGCGAAATCGAGAGATTAATTTATTTTTTTTTATTTCAGCAAGATGAAGAAAGATCATCACAGAAAATTGAGAAGGACACAAAAGTAGCTTAAAAGGCTAAAAAAAAGAGCTAAAAACAAATTAAACTGAAAATGAAGAAAAGAATCGACACCCTAAATACAAATAAGGTTGCTAAACAGGACATAGATAGTGAATCAGAATCGGAAAGCAGCCAATCAGAAAGTGAAAATGAAACTAAAAATGAAGACAAAAATGAACCTGATCAAGAGGATGATTTGTCTAAAATTAGATGAAAAATAAAATGAATTCACAATTTGAAATACCTACAAAGATATCATTTCTGTATAGTATTATTTATATTCTCAGAGATTTTATAATACAAAAATTGTTACATAAATTATATTGAAGACTTCAGAACAAAAGTTTTTGTTGAATGTATAAAGGAATATTATGATTTATATATTAGTTAAAAAAAGATAGTGAATATATTTTCTTACCCGGGAATTAATTTTGTTTCCTCTCTCTCTCTGTCTGCTCTGGCATCAATCTTCATGAAACAAATGATTGAGAAAAATGAGAGAGAATAACTAATAAATTATATTAGTTTTATGGATTTGCAAACAGGCGTTTGATATGATTAATAAGAAAGCCAATGCAGGTGTTAGTTAGGCTTCTGAATGGAATCAAAGAGATGTATGACGATAGATTTTCTAAATTTTAAATCGAGTGAAAATAATTTGTAGTATGGATGGGTTATGGAAGAATTAGAGTGCTAGAATCATAAGAATGGAGGGCAAAGAAAGAAGTGAGGGCCCTACTTCATATATGCGGATATTGTTTTGTTGGCAATCTGATGAGAGTTGGAGAGGATCGGTAGTATTTGTTTGGCCAGGGTGTTAAAAGAGGAGTTGAAAAGTAAATTATAGTAAGAGTAAGTTATGCTAGTGAGAGGGAGACCTCAGGAATTATGTTAATTTGAGCAACTGCGAACAAGTATCTGAGTTTAAATATTAGGATATATGTTGGAGTAAAGGAACGGATGAGCTGTGTGTAGTAGAAGTTGTGAATTAGGAAGCGGCTATGCAATTAAATCCTGCGGATGTAAAGGACTAAGTAATTAGTAGCAATGAAACTATGATCTGGAATAAGAGGTGTATTTCTAAGACAATGGTTCAGATGATAATCTTACGGTGCTAGTATGAGAAGAATAAAAATGAGGAATTACGCATTAAGGGTTGTTGTCGTGTGAAGAAGGAGTGTACATGAGATATTTGTCATATGAAAGGACAAGAGATCGCTCGTGTATAGTGGTGAGCGCCTGGATTGACCGACTGGGAGACCAGAGGAAAAGTGGATTGAGTCAGTAAAGAATACCTAGAGGAGAAATTGGCAGAGCAGAGAAGAAAGGTGCATAAACAGTAGTGAATACGCGCTGTTGAGGGTATGTTTGTGGTGTGCCCCAAGGAAGAACCCACATTGACGAGATGCCACATTGAGGTCGTCGAGGTCCATGAAGCTCTGAGGAGTATTTTTCTGACTGCGACTAGTTCTCATCTAATTGTGTAAAGGGGACGGTAAATGGAGATTCTTTCGACTCGCGTCATATTCTTTGACTACTACTATTCTGTTTCCGGGGCATGCAGCACCTCACCCAAATCTGAGAAAGTAGATGGAGTTATATTTTTCATTATGTATTATATTATGTACATACCCACCACGGCTCACAAGAAGCGGCCACACTGGGTGAGCAATCAAACCCATGGTGGTCCGCTCATACTATTTAATGTCTCAAAAGAAAAAGTAGATGGCTAATAAATATTCATCCAGAAAAATAAATAAGATAAAAAAAAGATGTTCTTCATTATAATTATCATAAAATTACTTAAATTATATGCTATAAAGAATTCAGTTTTTGGAGACTAGAGAAAATGAAGTTACCATTAAAATAGGAGGATTCAGAAAAGTTATGGGATAACCTTTTAGGTGTTAGATACCATAGTTAGAAATGCACTGGCAAGATCCAGTTCAGGAAACAACAATGAAGATAGCGAACAGATTGCAGAGTATTTTGTTTTGTTTTAGAAGCGACCTCACCAACGAACGCATTATGCCGTCTCTCCATGTAGAAAAAATTACTGCCTCTTCAGGCTATCATGAGCTCAAGGTAAATTAATCACCCGAGACAGAGAGCCCGTGATACTCTAGATGTGGGTATGGCGACGGCAAATTTGCAGATGGAGCGAGGATCCGTTACATATGGTGCTGCAGTGATGGCTGTGACCAATTGCAGGCCAAGTATCACAGTGCAAGCGCTTTCGTCGATGAGAGAAACCACCTTACCAAGTTTGCTTTATATTTCTAAGTTTCGCCCCCAGCTTATCACTCCCCAGCACTCCTGCCGTAAGACCGGAAGCTTGTCGGAGAGCAGGATAATAATCAGGATGGAGACGAACCTTTCGAATGATCCGAACTGAACAGCTCCAAAAGATAGTCAGCCACTTTAGCCTCTAGGTCAATATTCGTGCCAGTTACCCCTACATGAGAGATGTTCCAACATAATTGTTTCTTACGAGAGTGGATCAGCCGAAGAAAATGTTGCAGCAGATACCATGTTTTTTTTAGAATAGGCTTACGATCCTGGAGGGCCCTGAGCGCATCGAATAAATGACAAGCACTGTCTTGGTAAGAATAAATATTTGAGAGAACGGCATCATATAGTCATTAATTCTGCCGTAAAAATTAGAGCATGAGGGGGGAGGGAGGTTGCGATCAGGAAAGACAGCAGAAGCACCCACACTGTCCCTGATTAAGCCGCCAGTAAACGCGAAATCTACACGAACTGCGAATATACAAGAATGGCTGCAACAAGCAGCGGGGTCTTGAATTGCAGAAATCACGACCAGCAGCTTGTAGCAGGAATGCCAAAGTTGCAAGTGCGGCACTATAACGAAAAAAATATCACGATAAAAACGAAAACCTCATCATCAATATCCGATAACTAGCGATAAATTATCGCCGATAAGCGTAACGATAGATCCTATTCCGAACTTGCAAAACGATATATATTTTAAAAAAAAGTGGCAAAATGTATAAAAATATTATTTCTGGCAAAGAAAAATCTTGATTAACCTTTTTAAATTCGATTATTGGTTAATGCTATTTGCTTTCACTTTTGTCATAGTAAGGTAAAATAAGTTTATCTTACCATGTTGTAACTATTTTATTCTACTATAAAGTAAGATAAAATAGTTAAAACATAGTAAGCCAATATAATAGCAAATTCATCATCTGTCATAGGTGGGCACTATAACGAAAAAAATTATCACGATAACGAAAATCTCGATAACTGATATTTGATAACTATCGATAAATTTATCTCCGATAAGGCGATAACCGATTTCCGAACTTGCGATAAATCGATATATATTTAATAAAAAATTGCAAAATCCAATTTTATTACCTACAGCAGTGGTTCCCATTTTTCTAATTTTACTACAGCTAGATGTAAAATAGTTTATCTTACCATGTTGTAACTATTTTACCTACTATAAGTAGATAAAATAGTTTAAAAAAAAACTTATCAATAGAATGCCGAGAAAAATATCTTCTCACATTTGTTACATAGTCACATTTAAAATTTCAGCTGACACTGAACCTCTTGGCCTCTGTAACGTCTTTGCAAAAACATCAATCGCTCCACTGCGGCCGCGACTCGCATGCCACGGTCGCACCTCAAGAAAGATCAAAGAAACCTGTCTCAGTGAACTGTCTGCCAGCTCTTCGATTTATCCTGCAGCCACACCTTACAGCCGAGCAGCTTTGTACGTGTTGACCTTGGTACCATGACCTCAGTACGTGTAATCATCTACGATCACAGATGCTGAGTAGTAGTCCCGTCTCCATGTCCTCGGCCTCGCTGCTCCTGGCTGCTGCTAGCGTTCTCCAGATCAGCACGCAGCAAACACTTCCGCTTTCTCTCAATCAGGGCCATTGACCTCGATCGACCTTTGCCATGTTTCATCAAATCTAAACGTACATCACATTAGGATTGTTGTTGCACATGGCTTGCCCCCGTTCTAAACTGAAAGCAATAAATAAAAAATATGATCATTTAAATGAATTAAAAAGTATCACATACGATAAATCGATATCGATTTATGGATATAACGATAACTATATCAGTTATCGCGATAACGCCACCTATGCCAAGGGTATAACCTCATCATAGAGAACGGCAGCACTTTGCAAAGAATGTTGCAGAGTTAGGAGCAATGGCAGTAAGGATCGATTCTGAGGCTTCTCTTTCGCAGAATTGGCGTTAGGAGCAGATGGGCGTTGGCGGTTGAAGCAAGCATAACTAGTGCACATGATGTATTCCCTTCGAAGAGAAGAGTGGCTTCACGCACAGTTTAGTTTGTTGAAATATGCTGACGCCAGCTATAAAACGTAGGACTATACGTCTGTAAGACCAAGGCACGAAATAAATATAAAATTTTAACCAGCCGCGTTTTACACAACCATAGCCACTTATATATAAAATCGTAACACGCCATAATTTAAAATGATTCAACTCAAAGCTCACCCGGGGAGACGTCGGAAGGGTTCAGTGGAGATACGGATCGCCTCGTGAGATGGGATCTAACATTATGTATAGGTTGGGGAGCCTGACCGTATATTTACCAGCATAGTCCAACTTTCGATCGATTTAGCCGGCTATGGAGACGTAAAGAGGAAAAAACTTGTGATCAGCACACCCCAAATTTTGAGCGAGATGACTTAATAATTAGAGCGTAGTCCATGACAAGTCGTTTTCAGAGCTAATGTGCGGTGTGCATGTAGTGTAATCATAGAATGAGCCTGAAATTGACTTTGAAGCTTACAGGAATGGGGTAACCATATTAAGTTAGGCGCGAGGAAATTGGCAGGCTCTTCACTCCATTTTCTCCTAAATAGTACTGCGAGGTTTTGGTGGGTGAAAATTGGAAGCCATGGGAACACATACAGTATGTTGAAAAAATTGAAGAATACCTAGTTGAAGTTGCCTTTCAAGAAATGCAGCCTGACACCGGCAATGATAGCGGCAGGTCATCAACATAGAGAGAAAATGCGATTTGTCAACCCCCCTACACTCTTTAGTGAGGAAACGGTCTCTAGCAGTGAGAAGAGACTATTTGTTTTGGAAAAAATAGTTATGCAGCCAGATTCTGTTTTGTCAGTAGACATGCAATTTTTAGAATATCTGAAAGATACAGATCAAACTATATCTCACGCATTGATAATAAAAAAAAAAAAAAAGTAACAAAAAAAAAAAAAAAAAAAAAGAATTATTTTTGCTCATCGTGGTAGAACTATTCTATCATCTGCGCCTGTTGAGAGACTCTTCTCTTTTCAGGATGACTTTAACACCAAAAAGATCATCCCTCTCTGACAAGACTTTCGAAAGATTGTCTTCTCCGGCGAATAACAAATTTAGTTTTTAAAGCTATGGATGTTAGTCTGTAGATGTATACCCTGGCCTATCCAGTACCCTTGAGTGTTAACCATGTAATTTATTTCAGGAAACAGGAATATTATACACTAAACTTTTCATTTTCTATTTTATTAATCCTTTTATAATAAATCATAGAACCAATAAGTTACCATTGGAATTTCATTTTCATAGCAAGTATATAAAAACCCTCCCAAATGCCTATGAACTATGAGGTGGTAGCAAAAAGTTATTTTATTCCCAAAAACCAAATAAGACCAAAAATTAAAATCAAAATTAGTTCATAAAAAATAATGCTACTAGTTGTGATAAGTTACTAGATAAGTACATTTGCATAAATACTAAGTACTTTAAAAATATGTATCCGTACCTTAACTACTTTCAAAGTACTCAATGCCCATCTGTATTATATATATATTATATATATATATATAATATATATATATATATATATATATATATATATATATATAATATATATATATATATATATATATATATATAAATATATATTATAACCTATATATATATAATTATATATAATATATATAATATAATATATATATATATAATAATATAATATTATAACTATATAATATATATATATATAATATATATATAATAAATATATACCGTAATTATATAATATATATCTATAAATATATATATATATATATATATAATTATATAATAATATATATAATAATATATATATATATATATATATAGAAAATATATAATAAATATATAATATATATATATATATAATATTATATATAAATAATTTAAATAATAATATTTAATTATATATATATAAATCTATATATAAATATATAGTATATATATATATATATATATATATATATACGTTTTACCTTTTTTTTTATATTTACGCTTCTTCAAATAAAAATTCCTACGCCGTTTTTAAAAAAAACCATTCAACTTGTCATTTGTGCTACAAACGGTAAGAAATGCTCACATCTGCATGATTTTGTGTATAATAGACACGACGCTTTATTAAGCTATTTTTTATAATAAATAATTAAATGAGCTGCAGTTGTGTTGGATCTGTGCGATTAGAAATACACAGAAATAAAGAAAAAACAAATAGTTTATATTACAAAAATTATCAGCTATTGCTGATACATCAGTTTGCAACATTGAAGGGCCAAAAATTAGATTAAAGCTGATATTATGAAAAGAAACATATCAATTTCAAATGTGTCACTACGTAGTAAAACATATATCATTTGATTCTTACGAATATATCATCACAGGAAAGAAATATGAATGCTACCCAAATATTCGGCACAATCTTATTATTTTTAAAATCATTATTCACAAACCTTCCATCTGTGCTTCCATGTTCATTGTTAAAAAAAATATATATATATGAAAAATAATTTCCTGCTTGTTTCTACGACTTCGTTTGTTTAATATTTTTGTAAGAAGTCCTAAATTGCAAGAAGCAAGGAAATAGCAACATTTACAGAATTAAAGGAAATTCCTTACATTTAGGTAAGCATTCTTGTGATTAATGCTACAAATTGAACAAATACGAAACGCAAACTAAGCATTTCAAATGACGAAGCGTCTTCATCTTATATTTTTTGTTTGTGAGGGCAATCTGGGAGATCAGCGTTCTACTGTGGTATGGGTAATATGTTTGTGTGCTGATTTAAAGAAATTAAAAGAGGTTTTTACTATTGATTATTCGGATTTTGGTTGCTTGAGTTATGAGCAGCATGCCGAGGAAAAGACTAGCCAAAATACGCCATCCGGACCCTGCAGCAACCTGGGAGCTTTCCTTCTCTCCCATTAAGCCTTGGAGCGAGCTTGTCTTCCTCCTCTCTGCCTGCATTGGACCTGGTGGCTCGGAGATTTGTCAGGTTGATGTCTGCATCGGTGTCCCATCCTTTCCAGGTTTTCTATCGTGCTTGTGCATTGGGTTCCTTTGGCAGAGAGGAGAATATCCCTTTCTCTCACGAAGACTAGGCGTACGGCGGTCTTATGATTTGCAAGAGTACCCCTGGAGCCTGTTCTTCTGCCTCCTGTTACAACCTCTTATAGCCAGACCTTGGGCTCATATCACTTTGCTTCCCCGCCTTGGAGAGAAGGATGCGTGCGTGATGGTGACTATCTAACGTCCTCCTGATGGGGCGACTCCTCTTCAATAAATCCTGCATACATAGATCACATTTCAGGGCTACATCTGATGGCTCAAAAGTTCATATGGGCTCTACTAGTCTGCAGCTGCGCTGTGTTTTCTCCGTATCTTCCCTTACACAAAATTGAAACTCTCTTCACTGCATCGGTGACCTTCTGAACTATATGCCATTCTTCAGGCATTACAGTTTGTGTGGCCCATCTCTCTCTCAATCCCATTATCCTTTTTTCTGACCTTGTCGGACCCTTCATATAATTGCTAACCTTCAGCCTACAAATACAAGAGAATTCAGTTTCAAATTCATAGGTCATCAGTGAATGTCTACCTACCAGTGGGCCACTGCATTGCACTGGTCCCTTCCCACATAGATGCAGCGTAATGAAACTGCCGACGTCTCTAGCAAGTTGGCCCACAACACAATCATTGAATCTTTCCTTAGAGTTGCAGAATGTATACCTGCATGCGTCGGGAGTGAAGCTATTGAGAGAGGAGCTTGTACTTTCTTGGCACCCATCCCCTGGGACAACTATATGGAGAAGATCAGTTTTCTTTTCCCTCTGCTCGTCGCTTGGAGACTGCCATTACGAGACTGCGAATTAGGCATCTTGGCCTCAATGGCCACCTCTTTCGTTTGTGTATTTTCAACACACCCTCTGTCCATCTTGCAATGGTTCTTTTGAGAGTGTGGAGCACTTGAGCTTCGTTCTTACTTGATAGCCAGGGAAGGAGCTTCGGCTCTCCCTGCTGGGAGGGGGGTTCCTCTTCTGACTCTTCCAGTCTTGCTAGGAAAGGTGGATGTGCCTCCGATATATAGGGTTAAGGTACATCTGGCACTACTCCGCTATCTCAAATGTACTGGTCAGTTGGGCAGGTTGTGATCTTTCATGGGGTTTCTGTTAGAAATAGGTTCCGGAAGGGGTCTTGCTGACTTGAATATCAGTGTTTGGCTAGTGGGGAGGGATTTCCTAGGTTCTTTAGCTCATACTGGGTTTTCAGCATCTTGCAAAGCCAGGAGATCCAGGCAGTATGGTTTTTCTTTGGGGACTACTAGATTTTGTTTCATGTAAAGTTAAGAAAACAAGGGTTAAGGTTAAAGAAGAAGGTTTAATCTTGGGATTGGAGATTGGACATCTAACTCTGATGAAGACTGAGCTGCTAGGAAGGATGTCACAGTTTCAAGAATATATATTTTTTTAATTACTTTGTAGCCTATCTAGTATGGACATGCTTATGGTTATTTTTGTTGCATAAGAAAATAGAGACAGCAAGAACACACATGGGCCTATCAAAACTGTGTTAGTCCAGAAGATGTAAAGTTGTTCTTTAAATTACATCTTGGATTTAAATTTTCCTATGGAAATAGTTATGCAAAAAGGAGCAATCCCATATTTTAATCTTATGGGACTATTGGACCAAAGTAAAGCTGCAGGTCCTGATGGTATATATGGTAGAATTGTAAGGAGGGTAGTATCAGCAAAATTGTATTTGATTTTTAAAATGACATTAACATTTGGTGTTAACACGAGCTCTGGAAAACAGTGCAATATGTGATTATTTAGAAAGATAGTAAGGAGATTTTGGAAATTATATAGTCAGTTAGCTTAACATCTCTGGATTATAAAATTTGGATGTTACTGAAAGGTCATATAGAGAAACATATAGATAATAATAAGATACTATATAACTCCCTTTATGGTTTTTGATAAGGTAGTTCACGTCAGACAAACCTTTCAGGATTTATGGAATATATTACTGACTGCATTGACCTAAGATATCCAGTTGATATATATTTAGGCCCCATATAAATTTAAGGGTGATGCAAAATGTATCACAATTTGGTTTAATTATCCAGAGTGGTACATGGTTGGATTAAAGAGTGCTGAGGAATAGAATAAGGTGTGAACAACTGGATGGCAATATGTCATTCATGGCAAATAGTGAAGAGTGGTCGTTCTACAAGGTTCTGTGCTGAGGCCACTATTTTATGTTCTATATACAGTATATAAGTGATTTAGAGCAGGGGAATAAGATAGCTTTATGGCAATCACAGAAATTTTTTACCCTATAGAAACTACTATCACAAAATGTAATTGTATGGAAATGGATGAGAAGGTACATCAATAGTAATTTTGTTTAAAAAAAAGGATATAAGAGACCAAATTTATAAAAATAATACACACTGCGATAGCAGAAGTTACTGACAGGGTTACCATTTGATGTAAGCATAGAACTATGATTAATATTAGGTAAATCAAATAAGATATTTATTCATTAGTACTCAGGAGTGGGTGGTACGGAGGGCTTTGCCTCTTCTTCCCCAGTAGACATATTTTGTATACTATGCATTTATATCTTTAATAAGACATAATAAAATAATTTTAATCAGAAATTGTTAGGTTACTACATCACCCATGAACAATCTTGCCACCTGATGGTTCCAATAATATTAAAAGTACACAAGACTCGCTCATTCAGTCTGACATAATATATATATATATATATATATATATATATATATATATATATATATATATATATATATATATATATATATATATATATATATATATTGTTTATCGTAAAGCGGGGTTACTTTGGCCATTTTTCACCCCTGCTCAAATTTTTAGCTATATTTTTGTAAATATTTATTTTTCGTAAAATATGCTCTCTGACACATTTGTTCCTTAATAACTATATAAACTGTTGGTACACTTTTTATAAAGTTATATTAACAATTAACAGAGTTACAAACATTTTTCCAAAAAATTTTGCAAAATCTGATTTTTCACCTTCCTGTGGTTTTTATGAATTATCTCGCAAAGTTTAAATCACACAATTTTTTTTATAAATGCAATTTTTGTTCAGAAAGAGCTCAGGAATAATAATCAATGTTAAAATTTTAAAAATTTGCAACATGTTAAATTTTATTAACATGTGAAATGGGAGGGGTAACTTTGGCCCCCCCTCATTTTATGGTTATGGGGCAACTTTAGCCAGTTGTGAGGTTGCTCTAAATGCTCTTAAATTAAATAATATAGGGGTTTTATTTATTTAATATAATAATATATTTATATTTATATTTTTTTTCCTTTAATTTTTTTTTTTTTTCTTTTTTTTCATTTTTTTTTTCATTTTTATTTTTTTTTTTTTTTTTTTCAAAAAATTTAAATAAAAATAAAAATTAAAAAATAAAAATTAAAATTTAAAGCTGTATTTAAAATGGTCAGGCACTAAATGCTGAGGACAAGTCTGTGATTTCCCCATCCGACATCATTGAAATTGTAAATAATAATCCCCATTACATAAATCCAAGAGGGTAGTATGTGTTTTCAGACCCCCTAAAGGTGCCTGCCTAATGTAGTTAAGTTTTTTTAAAGTTTTTGTTCCAAAAAAGGAATTTTTAATTTTTTGATTTTATAAAGGCAAATACTGTGCAATTAATTTTAAGAAAATACCCCAAAACAACCTGAAATTTTAAATATAATTAAAAAATATTATTACTACAATAAAACTAAGGCAATATAAGGAATATTAGTACTACAATACAACTTTTGCATACAATGGGGTAACTTTGGCATGGGGCGGCCAAAGTAACCCCATTGCTGGGGTAACTTTGGCCACCCCTTTCTGTCCCTCCTGCACAGCCACTACAAGAACGAAGAGCCTCAAATTTTTGGTGAGTACTCCCTAGTATTTGATAAGTAATTTAGATATATAAACTTCTTTATAAGATATTTGGGGAATGTTTGGCAGGCATAAACATGTGGCCCACCTGCCAAAGTAGCTCAACTTTAAAGTTATATATAATATATATATATGTATATATACTATATATATATATATATATATATATATATACTCTTCTCATATATATATATATATATATATGTATATATATATCTTTATTAAAACAGGGGGTAATAATAAAATTAGTATCAGAGTAATTAGTAATACTATCTCAAATTATTTACCCTACGCTAAGATTGCCCTTTCGGTATTATATGAAAAAGAAGTAATGAATTTTAATTTACATGCTGGTGTTTCCGAAGCTGTGGGCTGTCTGCTGTGTATTGAGGCGCCTGTAGCCCCACCCTACGATACCGTTAATTAAAAAAAAAAAAAAAGTGTCACATGGTATCTACCTTATCTAAACTTTCTGTGGATACATCAAATTAAACAAAACAATTGCTAGCTTACTCTACTTTATAAGCAAGTATGAAGCGAAAAATATATATATAATTTCTTTTTACTTCTTTGTTAATATTAATTAATTACATTTGAAAATTTACCTATTTTACAAAGAAAGGTTTGTATCTTTCTGTTTCATAAATTGACGGTTTAAAATACATTTTCAGTCTTCCAACTTTACAAGCTTAAGAATTTTATTATATGGTTTAATAAGGTCATATATATATATATATATATATATATATATATATATATATATATATATATATATATATATATATATATATATATTTTTTTTTTTTTCTTTTATATTTTATGTTTCCATTATTTATTATATATATACCGTATATATATATATATATATATATATATATATATATATATATATATATATATATATATATATATATATATTTTTATTTATATATATATATATATATATATATATATATATATATAGTTTTCTTTATTTTGGAAATTTACTATATAGCTATCACCTTTTTTTATTAGGCTTTCTCTAATCCATTTATATTTTGTATTCTTAATTTCTATAGCATAAAATACCTCTATGATTACTCTGTAGCTGACTATTACCAGACCAGGGACTTAAATGTACTGTTTCTAAGTTTGCAGATAACACCAAAGTAGCTACTTCTGTAAGGGATAATGATGGATGTATAAAGATTCAAAATGATCTTGACAAACTTCTTGGGTGTGGCAGATAAGTGGCAAATGGATTTTAATAGTAAGATTTAATTACAATATGAATGGGGATTGGCTTGAGTGTATAGACCAAGAAAAAGATTTGAGTATGATTATAAGCAATGAAAGTAACTAATCAGTGTTTGGTAGCAAGGAATAGAGCTAATAAGATGCTAGGTATAATAAATTGCAATGTCATTTGCAAGAGTAAGGAAGTTTTAATTATGCTATATAATATATATGTTAGGCCATTATTAGAGTATTATGAACAAGTTTGAGACCCTTATTTAAGAAAAGATGTAGATATCCTGGAGAGAGTGCAACATAGAGCAACTAGGATGATTTCTGGCTTTGAGGGTAAGAACTATATGAAGAGGCTGAAAGAGTTAAGAATTTTTTCTGTAGGAAGGCAAATTCTTAGAGGGGGGAACATGATTCAAGTGTACAGAATATATATACACCTTTCAATAATACAGAAATCAATAAATTTCTTATAGTAGACCACAGAAGCGAAATCAGAGGAAATGCTAAGGAAATTAGAAAGAAGGCATGTTGACTTGGCATAGGAAAATACTTGTTCACTAATAGGATTATTAATTTTTGGTATTGCTTGCTGCAGGAGTTTGTTGACTGTGACTCACTTACAGTATTTTTTTGGCATCCATCCGTTTGATAGGTTTGGGCAACAAATGGTATTTTATGTCTAAGTCAAATTGGCAGTTATTTTGCCAATTATTAAAGGTTAAACTTCATTATAAATATTTAAGCTTGTGGTATGGTTAGCACATACTTTATCTATAGTTTTTTCTTTTGGTACCAGCCTAGTTGGTGTATATACATTATATATTAACCTTTACTTTGTGTTTAAGATGTTGACAAGTCCTAGGGTGCATTGTGGGTTTTGCATGAGCATGTTGGGTGATTTTCTATATTTTTATGATTCCTTTTTACATAACTTCAACCATATAATAATAATAATAATAATAATAATAATAATAATAATAATAATAATAATAATAATAATAATAATAATAATAAACACTATAATTATACATAAAATATGCATTTTATTAAGCTAAACTATAAACAAATATGTCAACCTAAGCTAATGAACAGAACCAATCACCATTACTCCAGAGAATTTTCAAAAATATATGGTCTTTACATATTTAGTCAATCATATTATACATTGATCAGCCATATATTGAACCAACTTTTATCTTTAAGGTTGAAAGAGAGTTACTATCAGTCATATCCTGTGGTAAACCATTCTAACTATTGTTCTACAAACTATGTTTCCCACTTTTAGCCCTTATAGCCATGATTTTAAAACACTTGATTGAATATTCTCTAGAATTGACTTAGATTTTCTCACATCAATATACATTGTGTTAATTTTATGTAAGTCTTATGATTATGAACTACCAGTACTTTAATTTTGTGCTCTGTTACTATGGCTAGATTTTTATAATATCCATAAAACCTTTTAATCCTCTCCTTCAGGTAAAATAAATTATTAAGGATTCTTGAAAGATAAGTTAAAAGATATAGCTAGCTGGTGCAACTGATCAGCTATATTGGTTAATAAATAGTAATCATTTCTGAATCATCTATCCATTTTTTATTTGCAGATTTTTTGTTTGTTTTTGTTTTACAAGTTTCTTTGAAAGCTTCGTTTAAGTCAATTGAAAGGCATATATATGTTAAACGATAATGGAATTGTCTATAGACCCATGTCTTTCTATTCCATTAAAGTCTGTTGCATTAGCTTTAGAATTTTCTCCTTTTGAATGGTCCCGGAACCTTCTCGCAGTTGGACATCCAGCATCAGTTGCAGTATATGAATTTAAGTTCAAGGTAATTTTTTTTAATTATTACATAGGCTATATATAATCCTCAAAAAGAGATAATAATTTCAATAGGAATGAAATTATTACTTAAGAAATTTGGAAATATATTATATATAACTTGAGAAAATGTAATAATGAAATATATTATAACTTGAGAATAATGAATATGAATAATATGAATATGAAGTAATAATGAATACGATTTCAAAACAAAAATATTTTTGATATCATATCAATTAATATCATTATTTTGTTCCAATTGTATTTAGACTGAATATAATTAATTTGTACTCTTATTTATTTCTATTATTTTTCAGGAAGAAAATGAAAATGACAGTGGAGATAAAATTGAATTTAATTTGTTATGGGAGTGCCATGTTGTTGATGAACCTGTGTGTCTCTCCTGGAGTCCATTATCAACTCTTAGGTCCATTGACAAGTGTCTACAGGTTTTAATTGGAACTACAGCTTTTAATGTTACTGAAATCACAACTGATTTGAAAGAAGAAAATATCCTTAAGGTAAAGTCATAAGTTGTCTTTATTTTATTTCACAGCAAAATATTTTCTTCTATTTCTTTTTTGTTTTTGTAAAATTTATCAATATGAAATAATCATAATATTATATGCACATAATAATATATAATAATAATAATTAATAATAATAATATAATAATAATATGTTTATTTTTATATTATTATTCATTATTATTATTAATTATTATTATTATAATTATTCATTATTATATTAATAGTAGTAGTTATCCAGTATTTACCCAAGTGCATCCTCCATTCATGTTTGCATTCACATAAAACTTCAATGATAAAAATTTAAATTTTAAATTATTTTTGATCGAGGTGTTTTGAAATAACACGATTTGTTTGTTGGATATGGTTTTTAGTGAGAATGTTATTTCCATTTTCATACAGCGGTGATAATCCATATCTTAATTCATATTTATTCCAGAAGTGAAACAGTCATACAAGTAATAACTAAAATAGTGTTTTTTTATAGTGAGGAAAGCGAAGCTTTCTTTCTTGCCCGCAGCATCAGAATCTTTGATGACCTTTCAATTAAAAAGGTTTTGGAATTGTAAATTCTAATGCGATCGGTTTCAAATATTCCTCTTGACCTCACCAGGTTACTATATATAACCTATATATATATACTATATAATATATATTATATATATTATATATATATATATATATAGATATACTATATATACATATCAATATACTATATAATATATATATACTATATATACTATATATATATATATATATATACTAATATAATATATATATATAATATATATATTACTATATAATCATCTATCATCCACCTCCTTCTCCAGATTGGCAGGTGAGTGGCACAGCGATTACACTGGACAACAGATTAAAATAGTAATATTATGACGTAGTCGAAAAGGAAACCACCCCTTACCAATCCCCTTTATAACCCTAAGTGAGAATTCGTTGCCATGGAGAAAAAATCAACCTTAGGGTTTCACGAGGACTGCCAACAGACCCTTCACTGTGCATCTGTTAATGTAGGGTTCCATCCCCTGCGGCTCACAAACTATTACCCATCACCAAAATCGCCACCATTTGCTCCTATTTTGCACCTTTTTCTCGCCTTTGCCAAACTCCCATTCCTCTTCTTCAGGCATTCCTTTACTGTATACCTTATATATATAATATATATATTTATCATATATAATATTATTATTTTTATATAATATTAAATTTTATAAAATATTTTTTATATATATTTATATATATATATATATATATAAGTGAGTTTTATATATATATAATATATATAAGGTAATATAATATATAATTATATATATATATATACTATATATATATATATATATATATATATTATATATATATATATATATATATTATATATATATATAATTATATATACTATATTATATATATATATAATATATATCTATATATATATAATACTATATATATACTATATATATGTATTATATATATACCGTATTTATACCATATATATATATATAATATATTAATATATAAATATCTATACTATATATATATATATATATATATATATATAATATATGTATATATATATATTATTATATTATTATATATAATCATAATCATATATACTATTATTGCTATTCGGCCCGAATAGTTCGGCAATAAGCCGAATACCGAATATTCGGCTAAAAGTATTTCGGCCGAATACCGAATATTCGGGAATAATCACTTTGCTATTCGGCCGAAGTTATTTCAAAGTTCTCATCCATTTAGGGGAAAAATAAAGAAAACTGACACTGTCAACAAAAAAAAGGTGAAATTTTTCTTGGCATGGTACCTTTTGTTAGCAGCATATTATAGTTACATTCGGGAGGTGCTGGATTCGCATTATATATCTCGGATCTTCGCTTACTTAGTATCACATCCCGTTTTTGTGCAATCATGGATCAACCCTATTTTTGCCATATTCCCTAGGAATACAAAATCATGTGCTGCACCTTACGGGAGGCTGTATAAGAGTTACCTTCCGCATATATCTACAGTAGCATCAGTTTTACTGCCGGGTCGAATTCGGAAGCATGTTCGGTAACTTTATGTACGTCTACATGTATGGCATGCCAATGACCTGGCATGATGTTACATCCACTGGAAATACAGTTCGATGGCTCCTCATGTTCACGCAGGGTTGAACTGTAAACGATCTTGTATGAGAGTTGTATTAGCCGAAGTTGTCCTAGCTGTTGGCTCGAGGTTGCATGAAAATGACTACTTGGATCATGGCACAAGAGTAACATTTTTCGTAACAGAGAAGGCGAGCTGCGGAGGCGCTCTTCCAGTCAGCTGGTAACCTTGTGTATTGCATGAAGTTGCACGGCCTACTATCGCTATGGTACTCCCAGCCATACGATTGCAGTGAGGTGCGCGGACTGTTTTATTGACACTTCAAGAGCAGTTTAAGTGGGTTGTTACACAACGGCAACATGTATGCTTCGGTTCCAGTAGGGTACTCCGTACGGATGAGAGAGGAGTATGAAAAAATTCAAGACAGTTTGAGAGGCGTACAATATCAGTGTGATTGCGTATTAAATATGCGTCGACTCAAAATGGTGAAACATTTTGCTCGGTCAGCAAGCAGGTTTCACCAATATCCCTGCTTCCTTGCTAGTGGGACAGCCGGGGCGGCACAAGGCATCATCTGGACCAAATGAAGAATGGCCACCGAGGCGAAAACCTTGACCGCCACGGCTGACACTGAACAATCGTACGCTGAACCAACTTGTACAGAAGAGAAAACATCATCTTACCTCCACTACACTAAAACTTGGGTTTGATGCAACAATTTGTGAAGGCCCGTTAACCATGATGGGTATGCTTCGCCTATATATGCTCTACGTTTACCTGCCGTCTGAGTGACGAAGAAGAAAAATGTTGATTTTTGATTTGGCCCAAAACAAAGTGAGCGAGCAATACCTCCGGGGATCTTGCCTCTTGCTTACAACAATTACCTGTGTTAGAGGCAAGAGCGTGGAATGCTTTTTCAGAGGTAGCACAGAATTTTCTGGTGAACAGGAAAGCCGAAACCACTAACATTGTACAGGAACTGGGATAATACGGCTAAAGGAAAAAACCCCCAGTTTTTTTTTTTTTCTTTTTTTCCAATTTTCTTTTTTTTTATAGATTGTAGAATGAGTATAAAGTTGCACGTACTTACATGCTACTACCTAAGAAAAGTTCCGATAACCTATGGCGATTGTTAGTGCATAGCACGCTGTGAACGCTTCCATCAAGAATCTAAAGTTCATGCGAAGGACGTTACCAGCGCAAGTGGGATATCACTATGATGGCCGACTATTGTTACAGCTTGATGAGGGATATTCCCAGCATTGCTACTGCACAGTAGCATCGTGTCTACGAAGGAAAGTTACTGCCATCGCTAGCGTAATGTTTACCATTAACTAAACCCATCCTTCTATTACATTCAGTTGTAACACTATTACTCTTTATTTCATAGTGTACTTATATGTTTTAATGTATATCTACTCAAAGACATGTCATCATATCTCATTTGCCGAGTCTGTTTCTCTTCCCTTCATATAGTCCAAATATAATATACATATATATATATATATATATTTATATATATATATATATATATATTATAATATATATATATATATATAATATATAATATATACATATACTACTTATTATATATATATATATATCATTATATTATATATATATATAGTATATATATATTATTTATACTTTGCATATTATATATATATCCCAATAATTGTGATAGACCCTCTTGAAAAAGGTTAAAAAATCATAAAATTTACAAATCTGTTGTTTACACACAATGATCTCAACGAAATGCCCCGATGTGACTATGCAAAAAACCGATATACATTTTTGGAATCAGCACGATCAATGAATCAATTGCGAAACCCCGGTCAAGACATTTCAGTTTACCAGTGTTCACTATTACACAATCATAAAACCAAAAAGTAATTCAATAACTATTCCTTACCTATAGCAAACCATTTACATATTAAAAATAATTAAATGGAAAATTGAAACAGTTCGTAGTTAAGGATATTTAAACTAAACTTCATATTGAATACAGCCTCTAACCTGATACTTGTGCTTCACAATTATTTCCTCCGCTTCCCAAATAATTTCTTTCCACTTTCGACTTGATGGACAGGTGGTAGCTGAAATGTATTTTATTGCTAGTTTTTTCAAACTTTCATAAAACATATTTTATTGTTTTTTCCACCAATTGAAGGAAATATCATTGTCTTCACTGGTCACAAGTAGGCGAAACTTAATATTTGTTTTATTTTCTTGATGTAATTCCGTATTAAGCCTTTTACCTTTTATGTACAAGAATCACATCGTCAGAAGAATGGGACTTCTTTTTTTCCTTCTCACTTTCTTTTCTGTTGACGATTTTGATGCCACAATTTCTTTAAACAATCCATTAAAGAAGTGAAAATGGAACCTTCAGCTTCCCTTTCCCCACTACGTGAATCATCGTCAATAGAAGAGTCAGGAGCTAAATTTATGCATTTCTTTCCATGCCCTCAACGACCATATTTTTACTGATTCATCTGATTCAATGTTGAAAAATTAGCTGGAATCGCAGATCTAAGAAAGAGCTACACACAAAGATTGATCACATAGAAACTTAGAAAGTCTTCTTTCTACTGATTTCTTAAGCTCTTCAACACGAGTGTAATTTTTCCACTGAAGCTTTTGCTTTCAATTGCCCGCCTTATTTAAAAATAGATTATTGCCGTAAAATGAGGGCATTCACTTTGGGCGCTGACTGTACTTCACGTTAATACTTGTTTTACGTTGATATTGTTCAAATGGCTCAAGTAAATGGAAAAATTTTGCCACTGACCAAATTACACTTTTCTGATTGCATTTTTGAGAGTATATGGATAGGGGAACTTTTTGTTCAAACATCTTTTAAGCATATCATAAGTTCTGCTCCTCCAAATTGTAGAAACGTCTTGAATTAATTTATGCTGTTTGACTTTCAGCTGCATCCTGTAAAGTTAAGGCTTTGCAGCTGCATGCCCTGATATGGTGAAAAATGAGAGATATGCTTTTCTGCAAGTAATAAAATATCTTTACAGGACTTCTGACATAATATTCGAATCGTGAAGCCATGTTGCAACATGTAATTAAAAAACCATGAATTATACAAAGCCATCTCTCCCATTATTATAACCAGCTACCCATTGTTTGGCGCCACTTATTCCCGTATCACTAAATGATATTTCTATTTTTTCCTAGAATATTGAAAAAATGTCACAAGGCCCTCTATAGGATCTGACAAATCACAACAGATTTTGCCATACTTGGCTACAAAAATTTGGCCTACTACTTCAAATTGCAATAATACTCAATTATTCAAAAGAATTGTTATAATTGAAATAAACTTTTCCCTTATGTTGACGTAATTTGTTGTTTATAAAGCGCTCAATATTCGGCCCGAATAGTTCGGCTAAAAACGCCGAATTACGGATATTCGGTTATTTTGCCGAATAGGCCGCAATACCGCAACTACTTACTGAATATCCTCGGCACACATGCCTAATATATATATATTATTTATCATATATATATCTTACTATAATATATATATTATATATTATATACTATATAATCATTATATACTATATACTTATATACTAGTTCAAAGTCACTATACTCTAAACCGGTATATATATTATTATATAATATATATATATATATATATATATAATAATAATATATATATATATATATATATATATATATTATACTAATATATATATAAAACTATATATATATATACTATATTAATATATATACTATATATATACCTATAACATATATATCTAATATATATAAATATATATATATATATATACATACTATATAATATATAATATATATATTATTACTTATATTATATAACTATATATATATATATACTATCATAATATATATATATTAGTATATTATATATATATATATATATATAATATATCATATATTATATAGATATATATATATATATATATATATATATATATATATATATTATATGATATATATACACCTGTATATACCATATATATATACTATATATATATATATACTATATATATATATATAACTTGATATATATTTATAATATATTATATATATATATATCATATATATATATATATATATATATAATATATATATATATCGGAATTATATAATATATATATATATATATATATAATCTATATATATATATATATTATATATATTTATATCACTATACAATATATATATATATATACAATACTATTATATATATATATGGTTGGATGTAAAAGGGACTAAGTCTTGATGCGCTAGGGTCTACCATGAGGGTATTTTGTTACCTGTGTTAATGTATAGTAGTGAAATGATGGTCTGGAATAAGAGGTACAAGATCTAAGAGTTCAATGTGTTCGATGGACAATCTTAGACGTGCTAGGTGTGAGAAGAATTGGCAAAATAGGGATAGGTATGAACGTATTAGAGAGATGTGTGGTGTTGAAGAAAGGGGTAAATGAGAGCAACTTATAGTGAGAAGTATTGTTGAGATGGTCTTGGTCATGTTGAAAACTGATGAATATAGTCGGTTGGATTAAGCCGTGATGTATAGTGGGCGAGTGTGTTGGGAACCGGAACTGGCTGGGAGACCCGAGAAAAAGTGGATTGAGTGAAGGAGAGAACTGTGAGTTTGGCAGAGGCACAAAGAATAAGTGCATAATAGAGAGAACTGACGGCGGTTTGTGAGGGGGGTAGTGGCTGTGCCCACCTGTGCTCAAGTGAGAACCCTATACTCCTGACGATCCTACCATACGGAGGTTCCGTCGCGTTGGTCCCGTGGCAAACTCTCAGGGTGTGATTTGTTGACTTCTGGAGATCGCGAGTTGCTACCTGCCTAATTTAAGTGGGTGTTTCAGGCGAGCGGCATGGTAAGGTAAGGCTTGGATCGTTTCTCTTATTTCACGCACTTTCTGCGCCCAATATTCTTTCGTGACGGTCTATTTGCATACTTCCCCATTGATAGTAGCGTCTAACGCACCTGATTACCACCCCGTATTGGGGAGCAAAAAGTGGGTAGATGAAGAAGAAATATATATTATATAACTATATATATATTTATATACTATATATAATATATATAGATACTTATATATATATATATATAAGTGTTACCCTGTACGCAGTCTATTGTGCTAGCCCCTATATACCTATTAGGAGTATAGTATAATTATTTTTATTAATTTTATTACATTAGCGACCCAGCTCTCAACTTAAAGGTCATGGTGAGGTGTATATAGATAGTAGGGGGGCTTCTCTTTATACTAGTACTTATACCTAGATCTACTAATAGCTTACTTACTAGTTACTTTAAATAACTTCATTCGTATTTTTCTACTATATACTAATGCATGTATTATATGACACCCCCTACCCCCACATCTATTCATATACATGATGTGAGCAAGAGACGTAGCTGAGTAAATATAAATAAACTAATAATATATACTCATATATATTAGATATATATATTATTATAATATATTATATATATATATATTATATATAAATAATATATATATATATATATATATATCATATATAATATATATTATATAATATATTTAATATTAATTAATATATAAATATACTTATATTAATAGCTTAATGATATCACATATACAATTATTAATGTAATTTCATATATTATATTAATATAATTCAAGATCATCGCTTCAATCTTCTATAGATACTGTGTTAGTTTCAATGATAAAAGAATTTAGAAACAAATCTCAGACGGTGCCGACGGGCATCGAAAAGAAACAAGCTATGCCTTAGCCTAGGAATAGAAAGACTTATAGCTTTGACTGAACCGAACATATGTCACGAGAAATTTATAAGCCCAGCTCATATATACGCTCTCCCGTCTCTCTTGTCACTTAGTTACGTGATTCCATTATGTAGCGCGAGAACGAACCAGTCGCAGTTCAGGAAATAGACCCATCCACTAAAAAGACTTCATGCGAGCAAGTGCAGTGTTCCGTCGTCATACTAACTATGAGGAACATCTGAGACGAGTCGTCAATGTAAGGGCTTTCTTCCTCTAGGCTCTCTGGTTAGAGCCCACAACCATACTCTTCATTTCCTCTCCAATCCCCCCCATCAATATCCATGTTATACACCTATTTATTTCTATCTCGCACTCTAGACACCATAGCTCACGATTTTCTCGTCGCTATCAACAATGTCTGTTGCGTATATACGAGATCATACTCCACTTATTTCTTCGGTTCTCCCGCCGGATCATCTCTCTTT
>JABUQX010100693.1:0-10000 GCA_015478945.1 Trachelipus rathkii | reverse complement strand
AAATTTTATTCTTTATTTTAAAAATATCAATTAATGAATAGATCAATAAATCAAAACCGCAAAATCATAACCCTTTCTCCATTCGGGATCCATTGATTAAGGTCACCTTTAAGTATCAATTTTTCATAAACATAAAATAAGTTCTTTGTATAAACATTACATAAAATATGTTATTTTTTATAAATAAGCATAAAATATATTAAAAAACATTTTAGCGAAATACCAAATCCTTTATTCTTTTTATTGTTTATGACAAAAATATCACATTAATCATATATCAATGTTTATTTTAAAATTATCCATGTAGCAGCTAGCAATATTCTCAACAAAACCTAGCAAAAACATATTTATCATAACACCCTAGGGCATAATATTCATACTGATTTCATACGAAATAAATTTAATGACAACATCAATAAAGCTAAATACATTACCTGAACTAAAAAAAACCATAACGTATCATAGCGCCATACTTAACATAACCACCACCTACGAAAAATGATAATCATTAGCAAAAGTACCCAGCTTGATTACCGGGCGTAAATCTAGCTAGGCTTTCCTCACAAAAACTTAACCTTTTCCATTTCTATTTCACAACATACGTACACATATTCAATGTTTAATTTAACATTAGCATAGAAATATGTACCAAACCTAACAAAAGAAAAAAATATCATAATCTATCTGTCATAAAGAACTACAAATAAATGCTAACATAAAACCAAAGTTCGTTCTTAACTTCATCAACAGCTGCCCACACATAAACAAAAGTTGTTTTAAAAATCAGTTTTCTTAAAAGCTAACATATCATTACACTGGAACTTAAAAAACATAACCGTTTCATAACCGATACCTAAATACCTTAACGTACGAAATAAATGTAACATTTAGCAACGTTCCCTGCTTATTCAACAGGTTTTAAACTGCTAAACATTACCCTCAAAACCCCCGTTACCGTCTAACCTAGTGCCCACTTTTCTAACCATATCTATAAACATAATGCTTTAATTTAACATTAACTAGTAATATTTAAAAAAACAATAAAATTTATTTATTATACCCACCATTGAACTGCTAAATTAATTATTAAGTTTCACCAAATTTATTGAGTGGTTAATAGTAGGTATAACTAACATTGTCCCCCAAAAACACCTTTAACCCTAAAACACTTTTCTATTCATATCCGATTAACAGAACAAGTTAATTTAACATTAACCCATAGTAATATTTTAATAAACTTAAATAGTTCTGTATAAACATTAACCCCATTAAATTTAAAAATTAGTTGTTACATGCACTTAAAATTTATTTAAAAAACCATTTTATGTTTTTAGCTAATGTCTTTTCATTGTTTCATTGTTTTATTGTACAAAAAATATCAACTGTAATCATTATATCATGTTATTTTAAAATTTATGAAATAAGGATTTATTTAACAAATAAAAGCAAATATTTATATAATAACTAGCATTGTATTTCATAATGATCTACGAATAGATGACATCATCAATAAAGCTAACATAACATTACCTGAACTAAAAACATAACGTATCATAGCATACTTAACATACCTCCACCTACGAAAAACTGATAATATTAGCAAAGTACCCAGCTTATTACCGGTAAATTAGCTAGCATTTCCTCATAAAATCACTAACAAGAATGTATCACTATATTTCCATATAACATATCAATGTTAATTTTAACATAGTAGTATTAAATGTTTTTAAACAAAACCTAACAAAAATAAATCATAACTCATAATCTATCTGTCATAAAGAACTACAAATAAATGCTAACATAACAAAGTTCTTAACTTATCAACAGCTGCCAACATAAACAAAGTTTTAATATCAGTAAAGCTAACATATCATTACCTGAACTAAAAACATAACGTTTCATAACATACCTAAAATACCTTACGTACGAATAAATTGTTAACATTAGCAACGTTCCCTGCTTATCAACGGTAAACTTGCTAACATTACCCTCAAAACGTAACCTAGTCCCACTTTTCTAACATATCTATAACATAATGTTAATTTAACATTAACAGTAATATTTAAAAAACAACATAAAATTATTATAACCTAACCATGAACTGCTAACATTAATTAAGTTCACAACTTAATAGTGTTAAAGTAACTAACATTGTCACCAAAACTTAACCTAAACACACTTTTCTATCATATCTATAACAGAACAATGTTAATTTAACATTAACATAGTAATATTTAATAAACTTAAGAGAAAATTTATGTCATAACCTAATTAACATATTGAAATATGAATAAACGCCAACATAACAAAGTTTTTAACTTATCAACAGTACTTTACATTACCAGACAAAGTCTGTAATAAAAATATACTATTAATATCACATACACAAAGATATTATTATTATTATTATTATTATTATTATTATTATTATTATTATTATTATTATTATTATTATTATTATTATTATTATTATTATTATTATATTATTATTACATAAAAATAAGTTCTTTGCAAGTGCATAACATATAATTTATTAAAACAATGTATGTCTTTACTAAAATATTTTATTATTTTTGTTTAATAACGTAAAAATATCAATTAATCAATGTTAATTCAATAATCAAACTCCATTCCACTTAGCCCATACAAACCATCTGTGATACATTGGTTAAGTGACTAAAGTTATATTTAAACTCTATTATTTGCATAACATAACATAAAAAATATTCTTTGTATGAACTTTGCGTAAAATTACTAATAATTGTCAACATAGCAAAGTTTAAACTTATCAATAAAGCTAACCTAACATTACTTGAACATAACGTATCCCAACATACCTAACATACCTTATGCACGAATAGACCGCTAACATTAAAAAGTTTCCCTACTTAAGTGAAGTAGCTAATATTACCCCAAAACTTAACCTGAATCCATTTTTCTAAAAATGTTAAAAAGCACCGAAAATAAGACGAGGTTGCCAGAGTTAGCTACAAATATGGCACCAATCTATCTATTGCCCCATACTACTAAAAGGATCTCTAATACCAGCTTGAAAAATGAAACAGATTGCTCTTGAAACTTGTATAGAAAATACAAACATATGGGACATTAAAAGCGAATGAACTGTAGTAATGGAAGCAAAATTTCTGAAATGACAGTAGTGGACAATCTTTCGTTTTCTCACTTTGAAGTTCATGCCTTTTTACGGGTTAATGAAAAAAAAGGTCTCATTATTCCCACTAAGTCAAAGGAAATTCTACAGAGATATATTCATTGTAAGAAAATGTATGGCTGCGTTGAAACTAAAGTTTCAGATTTCATAACCTCCATCAAATAATAATTTAGTTAGCTTTCTCCACCGATGAATGATCAGATACTTAACCAACAGTTTCTTAAATTTGTTTTCGCTGACTAGTCATGCCCCTGACAAGAATTTCAAATGCCAAAATTTTATATTGTGCGCTGAACCTCTCACTGAACATTGCACAGGCGAATATTTCAGTGACGTAATTAATGGACTGTTGGCGAAAAGGAATCTTATCCGGATGATGTTTACTGTATCATGATAGATATTTGCGCCATTATAAAAATGCTTTGTTTCTTTCTTGATTGAATAACACAAACTCAGCAGGTCATTAACTGTCTCTTAACATTACATATGATGCGACATCGAAAAACATCAGTCAATAGAAGTTCAGAACTAATACTCCACAATTTTTAATAATATATGAGGTTACCACGCACTTGAACAGAACTCTGTATATGATAATTAGGATGCAAGAACTTAATATAGAGCTCTAAAAAATGTGCGGAACCTCTAATAATAAAATAAATGTCTTGACTAGCTGTATCGCCGTTCTCGAACCCACGAAACTCATCTCACTTTTCTCCATTATCAGAAGCCCCAGTTCTTTTATTTATTTATTTATTTATTTATTTATTTATTTATTTATTTATTTATTTATTTGTTTATTTATTTTTTTATTTATTTATTTATTTCTTTTGGCTAAAGAAAGCTTTTATTCTCATCTGTGAGAACAATGAAAATTTCTTGTATGAAAAAGAGGTAGTAGGATAAGTTCTTCCTTTTAACCAGTAATAAATTGTGAGAATTAAGGCGTCTTTCAGTGGCAATAGAACATTCATTTTCAGTTGATAGACTGATATATTGAGAGTTTAGAATACCTCACGTCTCAACAGGTTATTGGGACCCTATGTAGTTTTGTTTTGTGCTGACGTTTGAGCTTGGATTTTCCCTAGCAGGACAACGCTACGGAAGATGTGGCATGCACTATCAATTATAGAGTTGGTTGATCAGAAATCTGATGGTTTAGACAGCCAAACTATTATTTTTTGTGTATAATCTGTCCTGCTTCCACTTGAAAATGCATCTCTTTCTTCTTTATATCATCAGTAACACTCATATATAGAAAACGAACACGATAAAAGATTCACGATTCAAGACTCTTTGATGAAGACTACAGCTGCAATTCAACCCCGAACGAAAGCTAACTGACAACTAAATCAATAACGTTATATGACAACGTTTGTAGTCAGGAAAGGCTAGCGAGTGCATGGATATTTTAGGTGTCACATGTCACAGAAAAATAAATCAGTATTATTGTTTGGTCTGAATCGCAAATAAATAAAACTGAAAGCGCTTGACACTAAAGTTTTAAAGAGGATAGTCCTATCATTTGTAAATGTTAATAAATAAGAAGAGAGCAATTAGGGCAAGAAATTGCATCTCCAGTCAAAAGAAATATTCCTTCCAACGAAAATCAAACCGGTTAAACCTCAAATGAGACTACCGTTAGGCTCTTTGGAGTTAAATTACCACAGACGTCTCTTCACCGAAGTTGATAGCAGTTCCAGAGAAGATTAAAAAAAACTAAATGGAGGTTGCAAACACCAAATACCTTTTGACAAATAGATTTATTTTAAAATTCGATTTTTATTTGAAAGGATTAGGATATAGACGGGTGAGTTTTTCTAAAATGAATTTTGGGCCTAAATTTCTTAATATACATCCAATTTTGACCAAACGAAGTGCATGAAGTGGCATTTGACAGGATCTATAGCCTTTTCGTCCAGCATTTTTGTGTGTCACTTATAGTTTTCATAGTATTTGAATTTAAAAGAGTTTGGAATATTTTCGAAAAAAATCAACCCGAGTGAATGCCCTATCCATACACCCTTTGCCAAAATTGTTTGAAACTTAAACTACTCATAGATAAAACATATTACGATCAAGCTATAATTAACTCTTTCTTCCATCTGTAAGCTCAATTTGTGCCAAAGTCCAAATAAAGTTTTTTTTTCCATTTTCTTTTCGTTAAAAAACATTTTTCAATTGGACTTTGCCATGAATTAAGAATATAGATGGTAAAAAGTTATTTATAGAATTACCGTAAAATTTTTATATATGCATTGTTCAAGCTTCAAGTAATTCTGAGAAATCGGGTTTTATTGACGTTGAACCAAGTTGAACCTTTTCGATTTTTTTTTAAATATTTTAATTTTTTTCGAATTCAAATAATATAGAAACTATAAGCGATACAGAAAAACACCAGAAATGACAGTTATATATATATATATATATATATATATATATATATATATATATATATAATATATTATATATATATATATATATATATTATATATAAATATTAATATATATATATTATTATCATCACTCACCTTCTCTCCCCAAGACTGGGGATAAGGGGCGACACATGCACTGGAAACAGAAAAGTAGTAGAAGAATATGACGTAAGTCGAAAACAAAGCCCAGCCTAACTGCCCCCTTTATACTTTTAGTGAGAACTCGTCGCAGTTAGAAAAATCCACTCTAGAGATTCACTATGGCATTTCGTCAATGTAGGATTCATCCCTTGGCCCAGGTGGGCCACAACCATACATCCTCAGAAAACCCCGCCATTCACTCCTATTAGCACCTTTCTTCTCGCTCTGCCAAACTCACACTCCTCTCCTCCAGCATTCCTTTACTGACTCAATCCATTTTTTCTTTGGTCTCCCAGCTGGTCGATTCCCAGCATATTCACCACTATACATCCGCCTAACCAACCCACTATTATCTATCTTTTCCACATGACCAAACCATCTCAATCTACTTTCATTTATTCTCTCATTTACTCCTTTCTCCATACCACACAACTCCCTAATGCTTTCATCCTCATTTTATTAATTCTTCTCACACCTAACACGCACTTAAGATTGTCCATCTGAGCACATTGTACTTTAGATCTATACCTCTTATTTCAGACCATAGTTTCACTACAATACCTTAAGACAGGTAGCAAAATACCCTCATGTAAGACCATAGCGCACTCAAGACTTAATCCCCTTACATCCACAAAGGATTTAATTTGCTCCATTCACTTTCTTTCCATTCACAACTTTCTTATTACACTCTACATCATCTGTTCCCTTTTCATCCAATATATATCCTAAATATTTAAACTTGGACACTTGTTCCAGTTGCTCACCATCCAACATTAATTCAGACCGAGAACTGTCCTCACTCACAACCATAACCTTATACTCTTGTAAATATATATATATATATTATATATATATATATATATATTATATTTATATAATATATATAATTTATTCTCTTTATAATATATATATATATATATATATATATATATATATATATTATAGTATAATATAATTATATAATATATTGTCTAATGCTAAATTATTCCCTTTGTTTGGCCATAATCAGATTCATTTTAATAAGTTTATGCCCAAAATTCATTTAAAAAAAAAAATCACAGAGATCATAACCTAATTCTAAGAAGATAATCTTAACCCTTCACATCAATTATTTTAAATTTTTGATAATTTTTTAATATTTTTTTTTTTTCTTTAAACAAAAATTTAGTTTCTAAATTGTTAAAATTTGAATTTTTCAAACCTTTAAAATTTATTTCTCTGTATTTACATAACCTTTTTCCGAAAAAAATTCTCTCTAAAAATTTTTCTTAGTCTAAAATGGAGAACAATTTCTTCCTAATTTTATTTTTCATTTTCTTTCATTTGTTTTTTATCTTTTCTTTGCTGATTTTCTTGAGTCTTTCTAAAAGCGACGTCACGCATAATATATATATATATATATATTATATATATATATATATATATATATATTATATATATATATACTATATATATATGTATATCAATAGTATATTATATATATATATATATATATATAATATATATATATATATATATATATATATATATATATATATATATAGTATATATATATATATATATATATAAATAGTATATGAATACTATATATATATATATATAATATATAATATATATATATATATATAATATATATATATATGGATATACAAAGATATATATATCATTAATATATATATTATATATATATATATATATATATAATATATATATATATATATAATATTATTATATAATTATATATATATAATACATATACAATACAATGCGTTACTGCATATAAAAAAATTAAATAAGTTTTGTCTATTAAAAGCACTTCCTGATCACCAGAGGGTTAACTGACTATTAACACGCTAAAACAAATTAACATAAGACCTACGGTAAGTTTGATTCACAAAGTTCGTAGAACTATAGTTTCAGAGAACAAATAAAATACTTATATAAGTACAGGTATTGTGCTAGAATGACTAGAATTCGTATCATATGCTAGTATTAGATTGGTCTGTATAAGATGAGAATAGTAAGGTTATGTATATATTGATATAGATAATATATTATATATATATATATATATATAATTATATATATTACATATAATAATATATATATATATATATATAATATATATATATATATTAATTAAATAGTATAACATATATTGAAAATATAAAGTTGAAATATATATTATTATTTTAACACATTGATAGTTAATTTAAACAAATAAAGATAATAAAATATTATATGTTATATATAGTATATCAAATCTGTTTTTTTTAAATTAAAAAGTATATATAATATATATATTATATTATAATATTTACTATATATATATATATAATTTAAAATAATATATATATATAATAAATATTAAATTGCACTATATTTTAAAGAACTTTATTATTAATATATATATATATGTATATATAATTTATATATATAAATTAAATATAATTAATAAAATAAATATTATATAAATATAATTATATAATTAAATAATAAATTAATATATATTAAAATATTATAATAATATTATAAATATAACATTTTAAAATAAAAATAAATAAAGAATAATAAGTGTATAATATTAAAAATGAACTTTTTAATATACCGTGTTCTTGTGTATGGATATTTAATTATGCTATTCACATGTTTATTTTTTAACTCTTTTCATTCATTAGTTCACTAATTTGTGGTCCAACGAATATTTGCTGTATCTTAATAGAATTTGTTAATAATTTCTTATGGGTATGACGTATATATCATTATTATTCATAGCTATTTTAGAGAATTAATGCGGATCAATTTTATATGAACATAAATTTACTTCTATAATTTGATGATATAATGATTTACTATTTAATATTATTAATTAAGTTTTAATAACATTGTTCTGTATATAATTATATAAGATATATTGATTAGATAAAATAATAGTAATATGGTTTTAGGTATAAGTTATATATATATTTAAATATAGGTTAAAAATAACAAATTGTTATATTACTTTATAAATACATCTAAATCTTGATCTCGAATAGCATAAATTTAATTAGTTATGCCTTGGTTGCAAGGATAATATATATAGATTACTAATAATTATTTAAGGTTTTATTTTAAATTATATATAATTAATATTACAATATATATATATGCAAGTTACTTAAAAAAATAATAATTAACATAATTGTTTCCAAACACATGATTTAGTACTAGTTATAGCATAACTTACGATTACGTTTTATTATAGTATAGTAATGAGTAATGTGTTAAGCAAAGTTACCGTTTGAATTAAAGAGGCAGGGAACGTTGCCTAATGCTTAAGCGAGATTTAATAATTCGTTACTTTAATGACATAATAGCTATGAGTATGTTTAGGGTATGTTATGAAACTTGTAGTATTGAATTATTAGTTAGGTAATGATATGTTAGCTTTACTGAATTAAAACTTTGTTTATGTTGGCAGCTGTTGATAAGTTAAGAACTTTGTTATGTTAGCATTTATTTGTAGTTCTTTATGACAGATAGATTATGATATTTTTTTTGTTAGGTTTTGTTACATATTTCTATGTTAATGTTAAATTAACATTGATATGTTATATGTTTGATAGAAAATTGGAAAAAGGTTAAGTTTTATGAGGAAATGCTAGCTAATTTACCGGTAATAAGCTGGGTACTTTGCTAATATTATCAGTTTTTCGTAGGTGAGGTATGTTAAGTATGCTATGATACGTTATGTATTTAGTTCAGGTAATGTTATGTTAGCTTTATTGATGATGTCATCTATTCGTAGATCATTATGAAATACATGCTAGGTTATGATAAATATTTGCTTTTATTTGTTGAATATTGCTATGATAATTTTAAAATAACATTGATATATGATTAATTGATATTTTTTGTCATAAACATAGAAAGAATAAAGGATTTAGTAAAAACATAAAATGTTTTTAATATATTTTATGTTATGTTCATAAAAATAACTTATTTTTATGTAATGTTTATACAAAGAACTTATTTAAGTTTATTAAATATTACTATGTTAATGTTAAATTAACATTGTTCTGTTATAGATATGATAGAAAAGTGTGTTTAGGTTAAGTTTTGGGGACAATGTTAGTTACTTTACCACTAATAATTTGTGAACTTAATTAATGTTAGCAGTTCATGGTTAGGTTATAATAATAATTTATGTTGTTTTTTAAATATTACTGTTAATGTTAAATTAACATTATGTTATAGATATGTTAGAAAA
>JABUQX010100692.1:25000-26631 GCA_015478945.1 Trachelipus rathkii | reverse complement strand
AGTTGGTTGCGACGTCTATGTCCATCTAGAAACGTTGAAGAGAGGACGATTTTTTGGGATAATCTGAATGATTGTGGATGTGGCGTGAGTAGGAGCTCAGATGATAGTTGGTCGACCTGAATGGTGGCATTAGGTGATCAAAAAGGGATGTATAACATGGGTTTTGTGGTGGCGGGAGAAAATGAGAATCGTAGGAAGTGATTGATTTCTGTGAAGAGAGAGGTATGTGTGTAAGTAATACTTTCTTAAAACACAGAGAGTACTCCATAAGGTATACCTAGAGTTGTGTGGTAGAGATGTATCGAAGGTGACAAAGTTCCTATGATTTGATTTTAGTGTTGCGTGGAAGAAGGAGATGTTAGATGTTGGATGTAAATCAGTTAGGGTTATAGGATGGGTATTATTCGGCGATCATTATGTTGTTCTATGTAAAAATTAAGTTAGTGGGCTTGATAGAGAGGAAGGTGATACGAAAGGAAGTACGTAAAATTTAAGAGTGAGAAGTTAATTGAGCAAGATAATACAGGAAAAGTATGTAAAGAGGCGCTCAGCTAGTAAAAACGGTTTGAATGTAAACAATTGATACTGAACATCTGGGGCAAATGAAGAACATATTGTTAGTGAGTGCAAAGGAAGTATGTGGATGTTTCTAAATAGAAGTAAAGAATGGTAACAGTGAAATGGTGAATGAAAGAGGTGATGAAGCGTTAAAGGTTAAAAAAGAAGCGTGGTTGAATTACTAAAAGCAAATTATGAAGACTCAAAAGAAAGATGCTTGGATTATATAAGGAGGAAAAAAAGAAATACTAAAAGGTTTATACGTAGGAGAAAACAAGAGTTACATGAACAGTTTGGAAGGAGGAGCATTGAATGGGATACAAGGGAATAGGAAGCTCTCTGGAAGGAAGCGCGAAAGTTAAAATATGAGAATCAAGGGAATTTCTGCTCACTTAGAATAATGAATAGGAGTGGTGCTTTCGTAACTGATGAAGTAGGTGTGAGAGGGAGTGGGAAAAGAACACTTCGAGAATCTGCACAATATTAACAGTAATGAAGAGGTGATAGTGAATGTCTCTGCGTGTGATGGTGGCAAGAACAATAGGTATTTGGATGAGTATTAGAAGGACGACGGTAATGGTAGAGTGAAAAAGTTGAAGAATTGTAAATCTGCAGGTTATAATGAACATAACTGGTGAAAGATCAAGAACGAGGCGAGATGGTGATTGATTGATTTGGAAGTTGTCGAATAAGCGTTATAAGGGTATAAGTTCCAAGGATTGAGAGTGAGACGGTAATTAGTACCCTAATATAAGGCGGTAAGGAGAACAAGGGAATACTGTAGAAATTATAGGGGAATAAGTTTACTGAGTGTTGTAGGTAAGGTAAGCCTGTATTTTGTCGAAAGAGTCGCTCGAGTACTGAAGACTATTCGGAGAAACAAGTGCGTTTAGGGAGTGGATAGAGGATGTTGTGGATCAAATCTTTACATTGAAACAAATGATGAGGAAAAGAGGAGAAGCAGGAATAATCTTGTATTTAGTTTTAGGATTTGCAACAGCGTCGTATGATAGAGTTAATAGGAAGCGTTATGGCAGGTGTTAGTGACATATGGTGTTGGTGGTAAGCTTTGA
>JABUQX010100692.1:15000-20000 GCA_015478945.1 Trachelipus rathkii | reverse complement strand
AGACGCCTTCGATTTACCTACTATCGCTCGTCTTCAATCAACATATGAAGAAACTATCACTTTTCAGCCTCTTATGTCATATATTTATCCTCTACAAGATAATCTTCAAATATGGTGAGATACTTCATCAGCTTTTCCGCAACCATTTTTGCAAAACCTTGTTGTGAAAAAATCTTTAATAACTTTCATCAGATGTCTAATCCTGGAATTAAGCTTTTTCTCCGTCCTATCAAGAAGTAGTTTTATCTCCTCCCTATATAAAGATAAATTAATAAGGTTCTCTACCAATTTTATTAATTATTGGTTTTTAAGTTTCGAATAGCCTGAGGCGTAAAACAGAGCTTCCTATAAGGTGAAAGAGTGAAAGAGGCGGCTTTACCAGCAAAAACAAATAAGCAAGTAGTTATCTTTTAAGATACTTCAACGTAAACGAAGCCATTACGAAGAACAATAAAAAAAATCATCAACTAGCTGTGAAGTGGAGAACAAGAAAAAAAAACACCTCAACAATATATAATAAAAATATATATATATTATATAAATATATTATATATATAGTATATATAACTATATATTATAAATATAATCTAATATATATATATATATATAAAAATATTATTATATATAATATATATTTAGGCAGTCAGGCGATTCTCCTTGCCTCAAATAATTATTACACTCTCAAGTAGCTCTGTATTACTCAAATTTACTATTAATTTATGTATATATATGAAAAATAACTTTTAGAGCATATTGTGTATATAACAAGGTTGTGCAGCATATTCACTGGACGTGACGCTCCAGAGAATGCCTGGCATCCGCAGAAAAAGTAAGCAGTAGACTCAAAATGACAGTAAGAGAAGTCGCATTAGCTTCGGCTCGTTAAAAGACCGGAGAATTGTGTTTGTGTGTGATTATAGGAATTATAGTGTTAGCTTTCACTAATCTTATTAATGACTAGTGAACTCGATCTGTTACCATGAATTGAATTGCATTTTAAATTGTTCTTAACATTAATACCATTATTTACTATTCAATTTAATTAGTCTAGAAATAAAAATTAAAATTCAAAAAAATTACTCCCCTCATTATTCACATGTATCTAACTTCTCAAAGGGTTGATACAAAGAATGGTGACTCCCAGAGTGGACGAACAAACAAACATTGATATACAAAAGTGAAGTGAAACAAACGCAAAATCATAATAAACAAAATTTTAATCAGTGAAGCAAAAAAAAAGTGCCGATCAAAACACAGACACACACAAAAAACATACAAAATAAAATAAAACAATTCAAACTACAAAAAAAAAATATATATCAATTCCAAATCTCCCAAGAAGAAGAAGGAAAACCGTTAAAAAATTCGCCCAAAATTGAAACAAGAAGCAAGATGACTGTTACCACTTGGCCTGAAATCTCGAACCCCAATTCACTTATCCCTCACGAGGTTCCCCAAAATGGGGGAATGGGAGAAGAAGACAACTTTTCAAAATGGACAAGGAGAATCTTCAACTCACGAAAACAAGATAGACCACCTGATAGCGATACAGAGAAAAACGACGGAAGAAATGATTTCTCTAATTGAAACAATCAAAAACATAATGAAGACAATATGCGAGAATTCAAGGAAATCTACAATCAACATCGACGATCAAGACTTAATACAGGGAAACGTAGAAGCTCCTCTCTGGTTCCAACAACGGGCCAAAGGGGGGGAATAAATGCCTGGCGAAATACGTACTTTAGACAAAAAAATTTAATCATTAAGGTAAACATATTTTAGCTAGAAATAATCTTACAATAGTTATATATTAATAATAGTCACAAATAACATGTCAATAGTAGAAAAAATGGTTTATAATAATAATCATTAATAATTTAGTAGAAATAAATTTTTACAAGATCATTATATGATAGTCATTAATTAATAATTATAATAATAGAAGAAATATATTATTATAATAATAATAATACATCATAAATAACGTAGGAGTTATACATAATTTACAGACATTTTCTATAATCGTATAAGGAAATTTTGGTTCACTTATGGGTTATCCGAATTATCGGTGGGAGAAGCAGAATGTTCTTTTTTTTTTTACGCGAAGAAGAAAATATTACGCTATGATTTCCAAAATGCATGTGTACAGAAAGGGGTACTTTTAATAATATAGCAAAATAAAATATAACTCATTAATGTATAAAGAATAAGAGGTACCAAAACTAATTACATGATGATTATAAATAATAAAATGCGAATCATGATCGGAACTTATAATGCATTAAATTATAATAAGAAGGAACAACATTATATAATAAATATAAAATGTCAGGAATACCAACTATGATAATAGAAATATCTGTCAAAATATAATTATAATGTTACTGATCCGACTATAGGCCCCTATTACAGAAAAGCTCTGAGGGGAATTATTTCCCTCCCTTGAAACCACTTTCATTCCACGGGTCTGAAACGGGAAAGCTCGAGGCGAGTTCTAATTTTGATTTTAGTACGTTAGCCGACGGCGATGCGGGGCAAGGAGTAGTTAATAAAGATAAATAAGAAAAACGGAATGTTTAAAAATACTGAAATAACTGAACTGCGGGGGAGGGAAGAATACCGTAACGCTTATGATTTAAATGCCGAGGCGCGAGTTGAGGAAGAACGAAGGACCCTTCACAATAAGAATAGGTTCTAATGATTTTACTAAATAAGGAAGAAAATAATAATAAAATCGTTGATTGTAAAAATAATAATAATGAAAAAAAAAATAATTAATAATAATAATAATAATAATAACAATAATAATAATAATCATAATAATAAATAATAAGAAAAAAATAATCAAAAAATAATATAATTAATAATGATGATGATAGCGCCGAGTATGATGATGTTCACTATATAAATTTCGGAAGCGAAAGGGATGTAACTTTTTTAAAGAAAAATTATGTTAATGTTAGAACTGCAATGATGGCTAAGAGGGCGATTTTTATGAAATTTTATTCCATTACTGATAGGAGGAGTATGAATAATTATTAGATTGGGGAAGTTCTTTAAATTTAATACGACCTTCAGAGGCAGATAGGAGTGGGGGTATAATAGGTTTTTTTAATACCGATAAAATCATTTAATTTTTTTTATGACAGCTCTGCTATATGAATCTGCGATGCCTCACGCCATTCGAATTGTATGCATTCGCGGCCGAAATTAATTTCAATATTTTGGGTATGGCCTTTTTAGAGAAATATGGGTTCATTATTGACTTTAATTATAATTACATGATTGATCCTGAAACACTTCGCAACATTTCAATAGATGATGAAGCTTCTAGCTCCTCGCGCCAAATACGAAATTCACTCTTACCCTTATCTTGTCTCACTTTAATGGAATAATTTTATCTTCTTAAATTAAAGGCGGTCTTATGTTATGTAATAGAGGTTATTGAAACGAAATCATTATTGTATTGGATATTGTAAAATTAATAAGGTCTGGTTATATATGTTTTGTTTTTAATAACATGTAAAATAAAATTTTGGAATTCAGCAGTTAACAATACACTCAAAAAAAAAAAAAAAAAAAAAAAAAAAAAAAAAAAATCGTTTCTTTATCTATCATGCTACGGCCCAAACGCATACCACAAAAACACTAAAATAAAAAAAAAAATTACCGCGTGTTCTTTACAAAATGTCACAGGAAGGGTTGTGATAGAAGAGTTGAAATAGTCAAAACCCCCCCGAGGTGGGGATTAAGAAGGTCTTTTATGTATTTTATAACAATGTATTGTAAGAATAGGATTTGTGTTTCGTAATAATGTCAAGTTATTACTCAAAAAAAAAAAAAAAAAAAAAAAAAAAAAAAAAAAACGTCTTCATGAGGAAGATATATTAAACCTAACTCACAAAAATTTTGTACACCTCTCATAGTAGCTTGTACACGAATTACTATAATTTTATTATATTATGAAAAATATTTAACAACCTTTTTGTATGGCACTATTTTTTGTGAGAGTGAGTCACTAGACGGTGACGCTCAAGGAGAATGCCTGGCATCCGAGAAAAAGTAAGGCAGTTAGACTTCAAATGACAAGAAGAGAAGTCGCATTAGGCTTCGGCTCGTTATAAGACCGGAGAATTGTGTGTGATTATAGGAATTATAGTGTTAGCTTTCACTAATCTTATTAATGACTGTGAACTGATCTGTTGTGTTAACCAATGAATTGATTGCATTTAAATTTCTTAACATTAATACCATTATTTACTATCTGATTTAATTAGTCCTAGAAGAAATTAAAATAAAAGGAATTTACTTGGTATATTTGAGCTGATCAACTCTCAAAGTGGTTGATACATTATATATATATATTATATTATATAATATATATATTAAATATAAAGTATATATACTATATATCGATTCTATATATGTTTATATATATATTACATATATATTAATATATATAATATATATATATATATATATATATATATATATAGTAATATATTATATATATATTATATAATATATATATTATATATATATATATATATATATATATTATATATATTATACTATATATCTATCACTCTAACTATATAATATAAATATATATATATATATATATATATATATATATATATATATATATATATATATATATATATATATATATATATATATAACTTAATTTTTGCAAGCATAATTTGAAGCGACCTTCAATAAAGATCTCCAAACGCAACTACTCAAATCTCGAACGTGATCAAAGCATAACATTACAGATTCCTTACTAATAATTTAATGCTTGCAAAAGTGTTCGTTTCAACTTCTCGGCTTCTGTCTTATTTATTTGGTTATTTTTTAATATTTTTTATCTATTTATTAAATTATGTCTTATTAAATAATATAATGAAACTGAAAAATTTTTTTTTGATAATTTTTATTATTATTATAATTATTATTATTATTATTATTATTATTATTATTATTTATATTATTAT
>JABUQX010100692.1:7500-10000 GCA_015478945.1 Trachelipus rathkii | reverse complement strand
CCACCAATAAGGTGTGAATATAGTTTATTATTAAATGACCACATAAAAAAGAACAAAGAAAAATTACAAAAACACAACTATACTTTCGAGAGGACATACCGCCTCCCGCATCAGGCTCGTAAATAAAACTTCAATAAAATAAGACAAAAACTAGATGTGGTTAAAATAGTTGGTTGTTTAATTGATGTTATTTAGATATTTCATTAAAATAAGATTTTTGAAATTTTTAAAAAATTAATTGGTAAATTCACCAAGAATAAGATTTAAAAACATTAAGAATTGCATTCTTAGTTAGAAAAGATTCTAATTATTGTTTTGAGCGTCTATGACGGGAGATATCAGATCCATATTTGTAACATCGATACACATGTTCCTTCTATTCTCTTGCTTTTCAGATGCAGTTACTTCACAAAATTTTTAGAGAGAAGAATGTGGTATAGTATGAATTTAAAATAAAGATAATAGTGCCTTTTTCAACTGACAATTTTAAAAGAAACATACCTATAAAGATTTATGCTTGTTTCAGGTTTGTCTCAACACTACTAAAAAAATTCCTACAAAATTTAAAATATGAGGATTCAGAAAAAATATTGGTGTCTATAAAGAACCTAGCAAAGATGGAGGTTCTTTATATATTGGAAAAACTTGATTTGAAAAGAAAATACCAACATTCTTACTCTCTAAACATTTGTGACCCGTAAACTCATCCCCTGCAAACAGCATAGAGAAGAAAGGAACACAGGATCGAGATTGCAAAAATATTGAATATATCTCCCGTTGCATTAGACACCTGTAGCAAAAAAAACCAATTATCAGAGAATTTTTTTTAATTAAGATTGTAAATAATTTAATGTTTTAAATACAAATGCTCATGATGATTTCCATTTTATTCTTAAAAATTTCAAAAATCTTATTTTATGAAAATCTACAAAACATCACTTAAACAACCAAATATTTTTTTTTTAATTTAATAAATTTAATTTACGAGCCTGAATGAGGAGAGGCGGTATGTCCTCTCGAATATAGTTCGTGATTGTTGTAATTTATTTTTTTTATTTCCTTTTGGTTTATATTATTATATAAATATAATATATATAATATTATATATATATATTATATATATATATATAATAAATATATATAATATATTTAATATATATATATATATATATATTATATATATATAAGTAATATAATATAATAATAATATATATATATAATATATAATAAATATTAATATATACACACACATATATATATATTTATAATATATATATATATAATATATATATTATATATATTATATATACTATATATATATATACTATATATATATACTATTATAATATAATATATATTAATCATATATATATATATGCATATTTGTTTGTGCACTAATCGTAAGGGAGTTAATATGATGCATAGATAGATTAGTAGGTGGTGTAAAACGGAGGGTTTGAACGTAATACGTTGATAAGGAAGTAAGGTTAATGTCTGCGAGTGTGACAGTCTTCAGAGTGAAGTTATGTTAGATGATGATCACTGGAACAAAGTGTCTGAGTTAAATATTTAGAATATATGTTATAATAGTGAACGATGATGCAGAGTTAAGTAGGAAAGTTGTGAAAATAGGAAGGTGGCTGTGCAATTAAATCTTGTTGAGTAAATGACTTAAGTCTTTAAGTGCGCTAGATCTACATGAGGGTATTGTTGTTATACCTTGTTAATGTATAGTAGTGAGACTATGGTCTGGAATAAGTGTTATAATCAAAGTACAAAGTGTTCAGATGACAAATCTTAGGTCGTGTTAGTGTGCAGAAGAATGATTAAATGAGAAATGGACATTATTAGAGTTGTGTTGTGTAAGAAAGGAAATGAGAGATAAATGAAATACGTTAGATGTTGTCATGTGAATGATGTGACAAGTGTGGTTAAGCGGATGTATAGGTGAGTGTGCTGGGAATCGACGCTGGAAGATGGAAGAAAAAGTGGATTCAGTCAGTCAAGAATCTGGAGAGAAAATTTGAATTTGCAAGACGAAAGAAAGTGCAAATAGAAAGAGGCAGCTTTGAGGGCTCATGGTCTGTGTCCCACCGGGCCAAGGAATGAACCCCCACATTGACGAGATGCCATAATGATGGTGGTCCGTCCCGTGAAGCTCTAGGGTGAATTTTCTGACTGCGACGAGTTCTCAATAAAAGTTATAAAAAGTTGGTAGGCTGCTTTCTTTTCGCCTTGCGTTCATATTCTTCTATTACTTTTCTGTTCCTGTGCATGTTGAAGCACATTACCCCAAGTCTTGAGAGAAGGTGTGGATGCTGATGTGATCATATATATATATATATAAGTATAGTAATATATATATATATAATTAATTAATATATATATATTAATATATAATATACTATAATATTATAATATATATAATATTATATATAATAGTAGTATAATTAGTAGTAGTAAACAAAGCAATTTTTAAATTTGTTTTATTGTACAACCG
>JABUQX010100691.1:37500-40654 GCA_015478945.1 Trachelipus rathkii | reverse complement strand
TCTATAGCTAAAAAATATTGCTTCTAACTTAACGCTGAAAAAATGCTTTTCATTCTACAATTTATTTTATTTTCATTATTTATTAATCAATTTATTTTGATTTTCATGACAGATTTAGAAGGGGTAACCATTATCACCTTATTTACCCCTATTTCCGTAATACATATTGTGATTTAATTGTCTTCAGCCGTATAAAGTTCATATCTTTTTCCTTCTAAGACTAAAATTTTGCTTATATCTCTTTTGAGTTTATTATTTCTTCCAACGGTTCACTCACATTAGTATAAAAATGTTTAGTATTTTACCTGTTGCTTTTATACTTTATGAGTCTATACCATTAAATTTACCTTTTAAATATGTTTCACATTATTATGTGTAACCCTTGTGTCTCTCTTATTGATCCTTACCTATAGTGTCAGAGCCGCCGAGAGCCACCACGGGCACTGGGGTTGTTCTGTTACCGGGCCCCTCCATAAGAAAGGTTATTAAATAAATACACATTTATACAGGTGTACTATTATTATTATTATTATTATTATTATTATTATTATTATTATTATTAATTTTTTATTATTATTTTATTTTTATTATTATTATATATATTATATATATATATATATTATATATATATATATATATATATATTATATATATATTATATATAATATTATAAATATAGTATATATATAGATATTATATATATATGCTATTATATATACTATATATATAATTATATATATATATATATATATATATATTATATATATATATATATATATATATATATATATATATATAATATATGTATATGTATTTTTATATATTATATAATTTTTATATATATTTTTTTTTATATATATATAATATATAATATATATATATATATATTATAATATACTTATATATATATATATATATATATATAGTAATATATATATATATATATATATATATATATAATATATATATTATATATATATATATATATATATATATATATATATATATATATATATATAAGTGGTGCCTTGCGTGCTCTCTGCGACTGGCAAAGAGTTCAATGATACCGGAAAAATCATTGGTTTTTGTCATCTGGGCCTCAACAGCTAAAATGACAAGGCAGTTCAGTCTATCTTGACACACTGTGGTTCGCAGCATATTTTTGATCCTAGTTAGAGTGCTGAATGAACGTTCTGCTTGCGCAACAGTAACAGGTATTGTGCAGAATATTCTGAGCACTATAAGCAGGTTAGGGAATAGTGCATCAAGCTTCAGTTCATGAAGCTTGTTCAGTAGTTGCAGTGGACTAAGTGATGAATCTCCAAGATTGGCAGAGTGAATTGACTTCAAATGAAACAACTCTTCCTTAATTTCATTGAAAATATAAGTCCTATATTTTTCAGCCAGCTTTTGTCCACTAATCTGTAGATTTCCTTCCTTCAAATTCATATACTCCATTGTCTCAAACAACTTCATTTCAAAACTCTTCTGAGCTTCATAAGCCTACTCAAATTGATATGAACAGAGTCATAAGTGGGTGAAAAAAACTGTTCTTCTGAACTGATCCTCAGGAGAAATCACTTTTGACTCTTCAGTTGTTCCATCTGGAAACCTTAGCCTCCTACGGCGCTTGCTTTCTGCAAATAGCAAAGGTCGAGTCAATGCTGCAGTTTTCAGCCAGAGATTTGGCTTTAAATAGAAGACTTTCCCAACTGTCTCTCATTTTCCTCAGCTCCTCATTAAGATTCTTCACAACTGCAACTTCAACATCTAGTGTGCTGTAACTCGCATGTAGCACAGTGTTTACGTAGTTGATGCTGGTAAGAATTTTCAGCTATATTACTCCCAATATGACATATTCAAGGCTCCATTAAAACTCCATCAATATCTGATCGGATTTCTGGAGTCAAGTTTAAGTCAAAGTAAGCCAAAAGAGCTCTCTGTATAACAGGCGTGTCCTTGAGTGTACAAAAAAAAATCTAATTAAAAAAAAGATCTGACCATCTTGCGTCCGATATACAAAGCCCTGAAAGGAAAAAATAATATATCAATATTTCACTTTTCAAAAATTTTTTTTTTTTTTTGGAAAAGTGAAATATTGATATATTTTTTCCTACTTCTCCGATCAACATCAAATTTTCTATGCTTGCATAGTCGGGCAAGATACATAACTTTTTTACTTAGATAATTTTTTTGTATACTCAAAAGAAATTTTTTTTAAATTTTCAAAAAAAAATTTTGGAAAAATTTGTTTCAAGAACAAATTCAAAAACTACTGTATATACAAAAAAATTATCTAAGTAAAAAAATGTGCACCTCTCTTGACTACATATGCTCTGAAAATTTCATCCAGATCGCAAGAGTAGAAAAAAATTATCGCAATTATTCATTTTAAAAACCCAAAAAAGTGGGTTTTGAATTTTGACAAATTTCAAAAAGTCAAAAAAAAAAAAAAAAAAAAAAAAAAAAAAAAAAAAAAAAAAAAAAAAAAAAATATTTCGTGCATTTTGTATTTAATGGACCCATCTATGCATATTTCAAGTTTGAAGTCATTTTAAAAAAATTTCCAGGAGTTGAAGCTAAAAATGTCAAAAACATAGGATTTGAAAAAATGAAAATACCAAAACAATGCCTACAGAGACAGAAAAACACTCGAAAACGACGTTTTAGAGGTCAGAAAAAGCTGTGGTTTGCTTTTCCCCTATCAAAATTGCCTAACAATTAAGAGTTTTATGTCTATTTTTAGGGAGGGTAAAAATTAGCTCAGCCCGAAGCAAAAATTGGACCCTCCCGTTAAGCTGATTTTATTGTATGAAACATTCATTAATTCAAATGGGGCTACCACGCCGCCATTGTATTTGTTTCCATTTTTGCGTAAGCATGTCCTAAATTCGGCAAATACGGAAAATAGCAACCTTAAAGAATTAAGGAAATTCCTTACGATTGGTGAGTATTTCTTACGATTTTGCGCTAAGTTTGACAAAAACGAAAGCAAACTCGAACATTTCTTATGTTTCGTAAGCACAAATGCAAAAACGAAAACGTTTTCGTTTTTGTCATTTGTGCTTACGTTCGATATGAAATGCTTACGCAGTTTTAACACGAATTTAGTGCATAAACGACCGCGATTTCCATAAAAGTTACTTTTATTTAC
>JABUQX010100691.1:0-32500 GCA_015478945.1 Trachelipus rathkii | reverse complement strand
CTTGTGAATTTTTTAGCTTTTTGATTGGATTTTAATTTTTTAAGTCGCTTAATTATTTGTCTTGGTGGGAATTGTGTGTTTCTGGCTGATTTTTTGAATACTGTGACATGATTATATTACATTGGTTTTTAGGATTGTGAATTTTATGATTTTGCTTGCAGATAGCTTCATAAGTTGGGTATGTGATGTATGGATTTTTTTTTATTGTACAGAATGTTTGTGTTATTTTGGTTTTCTGAGCTAGATTATTGGTGTATTGCTTCAAATTCTCTTTCTGATTTGTGTCAATTAAGGTATTTATTCTACTAAGGTCTAGGATTTGGTTGTGCAGAGTTCAGTTGTCTAATTTTTCTGAGTAAGTTTGTTTTATTAGAGTCTATTTCTGGTGAGAAGTTGGGGTTAAATTGTTTACTGTAGCTGTGTGGGATGTGTTTTTTGGATACTTTGAGAATTATTTTAGTGAATTGTAGTATTTTGTTGAGTGATATATATATATATATATATATATATATATATTGTATATATATTATATATATTATATATATTATATATATATAAATATATATAATATATATTTATATATTATTAAATAATAATATATATATATATATATTATATATATATATATATATATATATATATATATATTATATATATATAAGATATATATATAATATATATATATATTTTATATTTATATATATAATATATATATATATATATATAATATATATATTATATATATATTATAGATATATATATATATATATATTATATTAATATTATTATATACATACAGTAGCTATATATTTAGTGATGGGACGATTATGAAATTTTGCCGATGACGGTGACGATTAGAGCAAATTTGGCTGATGACGATGATGATTACTTGAAAAAAACATTTTAAAAAAATTTCTTTCTCTCTCTCTCTCTATAATATATATATATTATAATATATATAATATATATATATGTTATATATTATATATTATATAATTATATATATATATATATATATAATATATATATATATATATATATAATATATACAGGCGTGTATCATTAAAATATTGCGAAAAAATTAAAGATGATATTCCTTGCTTAATATAAGATAATATATGTCAATAAACATTTCACGGAAAACGCCTCGTTTCCTAGATACAAGTGATGAAACCTATTTAAACATTAAATTACAATAAACAGTAAACTAAAATTGGGAAAGGAATTAACAAATTCATTCAATTTATTCAATTATAAGAATACATACATTACAGCACAGAAGAAAATATACAACAGAAATAGTACGAAGCAATGGCGCACTAAGGTTATAACAAATGTTGAAAATGAGCACCCCCAGCGGCAATACAAGCCTCTATTCTGCGACGCATTGATTGGCGGACACGTTCAAATATACCGTGTGTGTGCCGAATTGTGTCACAATATGCGATTATGCGAGCCCTTAATTCTTCGGGACTTTCAACTGTTGCTGTATAAACCAAATGTTTCAGGTGACCCCACAAGAAGAAATCCAATGCATTTAGGTCTGGAGACTGCGGAGGGCAAGGTTCTGTACCTCCTTGACCTATCCAACGGCGTGGATATACAGTGTTCAAATAGCTACGAGCAACTAAATTGAAATGAGCTGGATCGCCGTCGTGCATGAAATACATTTTCGATCTTAATTGTAATGGGACGTCTTCAGTAGTGTAGGCAAGTCATGTTCAAGAAATTAGCGATAAACGTCGCCAGTAAGCCTCACAAATGGTAAAAAAGAATGAACCTATCAAAATGGTCGCAACAATTCCGACCCATACATTCAATGAAACTGGTGTTGATGGCGGCTTAAACTATTGCATGTGGGTTCTCATCAGCCATATGTGATTGTTGTGGAAGTTCGATATGCGTCTCTGGAAAATTTGCCTCATTTGTCGTGCACATATTTCTGCTAAAATGGCGAGGATGTCTGCAATTTCGTGCATCCATCAACACAAAAGCTACTTTTGCAGGAAAATCTGTTGTTACAAGTTCGCTGCACTCGTTGGATGTGAATAAGGGTACAGAAGTTGGATAATTTTTCAAAATACCCTAAAACTGATCGTTGAATAACTACAGTAGTGTTGCACAATCTTCTGGTACTTGTTGTAGGACTGGTCCTCAGAGTTCTTGGAAACCGTGTTCTTCGGCATCTAGAGTTGATACTGTGCGAGGTCTTCCGTTTCCATTAGTAAGTTTTTAAAACTTCCTGCTTCTCTAAAACGTTGATGGAGACTGCAAAAATAGTATGATGCGGGATGACACGATTAGGGTACATTTCTTCATAGAGACGCATGGCTGTTATGATTACCGTTCGTACGGACAGTAAATCAAAATGCCTATGCAACATTTCACTATTTTGTAAATCATTTAAAATATGAGGCAAAAACTTGAACACAAGAACTTGACGCACACAGACTAGTATATATATGGTATAAATTGAAGCGAGATACAGAACTAGTAAATAACAGGTTCGTAACCTTTTCTACGGTGTATTTGTGCTTATTATTAAAGGTTTAGATGTGGCACGGGACGGCAGATATGTCCCACGTAAGTTTCATCACCTTGTATCTTGGAAACGGGGCATATTTATTGACACATATTATCTTATATTTATGCAAGGAATATCAATACTGAATTTTTTCGCAATCATTACGATACACCATATATATATTATAATATTATATATATATATATATATATATTATATATATATATATATTATATATATATAATATATATATATATATATGGCTAATTTTGGCGTCTGAGTGAAAAATTATTCTAAGTCCAGTGCGGGTATTTTGAAGGGTATTATGGTTTGGGGGTATTTGGAGGGTAAAATAACAATTATAGGAAAAAGAATAAACTTTAGTAGTTCCATATATATATATATATATTATATATATATATATATATATATATATATATAATATAATATTAATATAATAGTATATTACATAATATATTTATATATATATATATATATATATATATATTATTAGAGGGTAATTTTTCTTTAAGAGGATATTTTCGGTCACAAGAGTGGGTAATTTCTCATAGCCTGTCTGGCAATACTGGACTTTTATAGCAGAAATCTTAGTTTGAAATTTTACGCCATGGAGGCAGCATGTGTGTTTAGTTGTTAATTTTGTGCAAACTTTGAAGATGAATTTGTATAATTTATTTGACATCTGTCATGATAATAGCAGTTTTCTTGCAATTATAGACTATTGTAAATTTATTTTAGAAGTGAAACGTTGCAAAAATTGTAATTACGAGTATCGCATAAGCAAAATAGTATTTTATTTTTAGGTTAAATTAGAGATACGAAGACGTTGCCGAAGAAAGGAATATCTTTTAGGTTATTTACCCAGTTATGTGTTGGTAACAAAGTTCGAACCAAAAGATGGTTTTTTTTTTTTTTTTTTTTTTGCAAGCTATTGCAAAATTACACTAACACTTCTCTACTGAACTCTCTCTCTCTCCCACTCTCTCTCTCTCATTATATATTATATATATATTATATATAATTATATATATATATATATATATATATATATATACTATATATATATATATAATATATATATAGTTATAGATAGATAGATAGATAGATAGATAGATAGATAGATAGATAGATAGATAGATAGATAGATAGATAGATAGATAGATAGATAGATAGATCTGTGTCTACCTAGTTCGGCCCTTTCATAATACATTAGGTTAGGGCAAACTGTGGGCATTTCATAATCTATTAGGTTAGGGCGAACTTGGGGGTTCCATAATCCATTAGGTTAGGTAGTACTTTGGGGGCTTCCATGATCCATTAGGTTAGGGAGTACTTGTGGGCTTACATAATCCATTAGGTTAGGGCTACTTGGGGGCTTACATAATCCATTAGGTTAGGGCTACTTGGGGGCTATTAAGTATAGGTTATGATAAAGTTTGTATATATATATATATTTACTATTATATATATATATTATATATATATATAAATATTATATATTATATATTATATATATATATATATTATATATCGAATTATATCGCATTATATCCAATACTCGATATATCGATATAGTTTGATATATCGAATATCGAAGCTCAGACGAAAGAATTGAAATTTTACCTATATATAATATATATATATATATATTATATAATATATATATATATATAATATATATTAATATATAATATATTATATATATATATATATATATATATGGCTGTAGACGGGAGGGTCAGGGGTTCAACCTCCCGAAATTATTTTAGCAATCAAAATTTTTGATTCTTAATTCTCAATTATAAGAATAATTATAATAATAATAAAAAATAATAATAATTAATAATAAATAATAATATAAATAAAATAATATATAATTATAATTAAAATAATAATAATAATTATATAATAATAATATAATAATAATATAATAATAATAATAATCAATAGTTAATCAATGAAATGAAAAGTATTTATTAATGGAAATGAGGAGACATGTTTGTGGCCGTAACGATTTCTTAGGTCATGTGGCTGTGTCCTCATACATGTATAAAATAGTTAGACCAGGAACTTAATTAAGGTTTCCAAGTTTGCAGATGATAGCAAATGGCTACCTCAATAAGGAAATGATGGATGTATAAAGATTTAAAGATAAGGAGGGAGCTGTATCGTTTGATGGGATGAGCAGGTTTCATTCCTTCTTCAGCTAATTTTTCTTTCCTCATTCATTTCCTTCTAAACTAAATCTTTCTTTCCTTATAAATCCATGGTTCGATCGTTCTTATTCTCTGGCCATTCAGGGCTAGAGACAGTGCCATATCGGGGGGTGGAAAAATTCTCGTCTCCTATCACTCTCGCTAATTTTCATTTCAGCTAGAAATCGTTGCTAGGATACTCTTCGACGAGCAAAGCTGGCCTTCATTCAAAGGAAAGTGCGCTAACCTCTTTATTTCTCCTACAAAAAAATCTCTAGCAACTTCTGTAAATTCTGCCTTTCTCCTCTTATTCGATCTGATCATTGTGTTGCTAATTTCCAACTGAAAAGCTAATCTCTTCGGCCCTCGCTCAACTATATTCCTCTATGTCTCAAATACTAGCACTTCCCTCCCTCAGTGTTGGAAAAACACTCACATGTCCAACCTATCCGAAAAAAGGAAGCCGCCTTGATCCTTCTAACTATCGACTGTAGCTCTCACTTGATTCTATCTAAAGACTTTGAAACCCTTTCTCCAACTCATCAGATCATCTGGAAACTCATTCCGATCGCAGTACGGCTCTCGTTGCACCGAAGTCTACTGGTGATATACATTCCTACTAACCGATTATGGTTTTTCGCTCTTAGGAACAACGGGGAGACTTGCGGTGTGGCGCTTGACATATCCAAGCATTTGACAGAGTATGGCACGCGTCACTGCTCTCCAAGCTCCCCTCCTTTGGGTTTCCTCCTTCTCTGCTTACTTATGTCTAGCTTTCTTTCAAGTCGCTTAATATGGGCTGTGGTTGATGGAGCGACTTCTTTTTTTCCTGTCAATAGGGGTGTTCCTCAGGGTTCGGTCTTATTTCCTACTTTATTCTTACTTTTTCATTAATGGATCTTCCTCACCTGCACCTCTAATCTATCCACTCGGGGATTCCGATGACTCGACCCTTCATTCTTTAACTCATATCAGTTTTATACTCCCTCTTTTACTTCTAGAATGCCTCTCGTCTTAATCTTTCCGATTTTTTTCTCGCTGATGGATAGAAATAACTTTGTGAATTCAATTCTTTAAAAACCCAAACTTCTTACAAAATCTCCTTCTCCAAAATACCTTCTAAATCTTTCCTGTCTCTTCGACGGTTCTGTCGTTCTGTCCTGTTGACAATATAAACATCCTTGGCCTTAACATGACAAAAAAATGTCTTGGAAACCTCACATCACAACGGTTGTAGGGCGGCCTCAAAGAACTGGAAGCTCTGTTTAGACTGGGAGACTTTCCTCCTTTTCTCAGTTGCTGCGCTATACAAAGGTCTCATCCGCCGATGTATGAGTATACTGCTCTCATATCTGGGGGGGTGCTCTTGGTTTCACCCGGCTTTTGGACAGGTTCGAGTCAAAGGCCAAAATGGCTTATAAACTGTTCTGCACCCAGTTCACTTGACCCTCTATCTTTGCGAGGAGATGTTGGTGCTTTCTCATCTATAGGTACCGCAGAAAAAAAAAAAAAAAAAAAAACCGGCAAAAAAAAAAAAGAACTTATCACTCGCGTACACCACCTTTACGACGCCTTTCGTAGCCACAATAGGTGCTGTATCTGCCCACGAGTATTGTGTTGACATTGGTAACTCCAGGCTAGTTCGTTGCTGTGCTTCCTTCTTTCCCACCACCTCTGTTTTGTGGAATCTCTTCCGATCTTCTGTTTCCTCGGTGAATTTAATCTCCTTACTTTAAAGCCTGCGTCTGTGCTCAATATTGGTAATTGGCGCGAGGGTGAACTTTTGAAAGTACTACACCCCTCCTTGAATAGGGCTCTGCCAGATGAGTGGGTGACAAACTGTAAAAAAATCTTGAATGGGGCCAGATATGGGGCAAATGAAAACTGAATCTCCTATTCCCCCCATCCAAAACATCATTTCAGATCTATCCCAGAAAATCGTACTCTTTTTCAACATTACCCTCAGATGATCATATGTCCAACCACACAAATTTTACCTTTCAACTTAATATATATTAGACTTCTAGTACTCACACACACAAAATCTTCCATAGCTCTCTACCCCAACTCACTCATCAGAATTGCAAAATCCTTCTATCCCCCTCATTCCTTTCCACAGCAACACAAACACATTTCAAACCACACCACTCATTTCACTTTTCTTTCATCTTGTTTCAGTCACAGCGAGCAAATAAATTTACCCTTTTCTAAATACATCCATCACCTCTCTCCTCATCTCCTCAACATTTATTCCCTGACATTTTCTATACAGATACGATCAACATTTTTGCCGAAGGTAAAGGGCGCTTACTCGATCACGAACCTCGAGGCATCATTAGTCATTCCTGGCAAAAGATAAGTGTAGTAGGCAGCCAACCAAACTACCACCGTCCCTTAGTCGCTTTACGACACACAGGACCATTACGATGGGGCAATTTTGCTCCCTACACGGTATGGATTGAAGGGATAGGGATGTCTGTAGATGTTTTGTCTAGAAGAGGGTGTGGATATAAGTATGTGTATATTGTAACATGTTGTCTGGAGGATGAGTGTGGGATATGAACGCATAACAGAAAGCGAACCATGAGGGGCTGAATGTCATACATACCATAAGCAAAATGGGTTATATATATATATATATATATATATATATATATATATAATATATATATTATATATATATATAATATAATATATATTATATATATATATTATATAATATATATATATATATATATACCATATATAATATATATATATATAATTATATATATTTATATATATATATAATATATATATATATATATATTATATATATATATATAGTAATATAGATAATAATATATCTATATATATATATTATATATAGAGGGATGTACCGGAATTCCGGTCCGGGCCGGAATTCCGGCCGGAATTTTGCGCATTTTTTTTCCCGGGTTCGGTTCCGGCCGGAAATTTTTTTGTGATTCCGGCTAAACGGAATTACTAATGTACTTGATAATTTAAAAATTTGCTGGAAGGAATTATTTTACATAACCCATAGACCATTCTTTCTTAACAAAATATAATGGTAGACTGTGTAGTATTCTTACACAGGTATTACATAAATACAGTATTACTTGAAATAAAGTGTGCTCAAATCTTCAACAAATATAGAATAAAAGATATTCATTAAATCAAATTCCAAAATCCAAAATGTAAAATATATATATATATACTATATAGATATATATATATATATAATATATATATAAATATATATATATATATATATAATATATATATATATATATATATAAATGCAATATAAATAAATAGTCCAATTTTTCAAACTGGCTCGTAAACCAGTGAATAGTTAAAGAAATTAAAATGACTCCTTTGGATATTAAACTCCATATATCTGTAGTAAAATGATATCTGATCAGGCCTTAGATAACCTCTCGAATACTGCTGATCTCAATTCACTGTATGAGGTTGGTAACATCATCTCTCTACAAAAAAATATTTGCTACTAGAAACTAGTATTTGTTGAAAATGGACAACAAGTTTATGATTCCCTGCTCTTCAGTGATTTGTGAATTTCTGGTTATTCATTGCATAAAATTTATTAGGAGTGTAACGAATTGCTGTTGATTTGGAGCTCATTATTTTCAAAATTTATTGGGGAAGAAAGAAAATTTCATCAAGACTCACTTGTTCACGCTTTGCATCTTTTCGCTATTTGTGGGGTGGTCCAGTAGTTCTAAAAATACAGGAATTACTCCCTTACGCATCCAACAATTTTTGACTTTCCAGATATTCTCTTCGGTGGTGATTTTCCATATGTTTATGAAGTGAGCGTTGTATAAATTGTTTTTGGTGAACTAGCTACCTAGTTTTATTTTTTGTGGCATATTTACACTCTATTTAAAGCTGGCGTTCCATTATTCATACCAAAAGATCAAGAGATAAATATGTTTTATTTTAAAAACAATTGGTGAGGTTATTATTGGTGACAAATCTGTAATTCAATATGAATAAAAATCTTGTATAAATATATATATATATATGATTATATAGTTATATATATATATACTACTATTAGTATATATTTAATATATATATTATATATATATATATACCTATATATACGCTATATACTAATATATAATACTATATATATTATAATATTATTATATATATATATATATATATATATATATATATAATATATATTAATATATATATATGACATATACATATATATATATATACCGCGTATTATATATATATATTATATATAGTATATATATATAATAATATAATATATATTATTATATAATACTATATAGTAATATAATATACATATATATTATATATAGTATATATATATATATATATATAATACGATAATAATATATATATATAGTAGATATATATCATGATATAGTTTAATTATATATATAATATGTCATATAGTATATATAGTATATACTATATATGTTAAGCATTTTTATATTGAAAAGTTATTAGAAGCTATCATATACATTTCTTTATAGTTCAAACGGAAAAGATTCTAGAAATTCCGGGTGTTCCGGCCGGAAATTTTTTCTGTGATTCCGGCTAATTGCCGCGTTCCCCGGCCGGACACCCGAACATTTCAGTTCCGGTGACCCCTAAGTCATACGTCGGGTTATATATATATATTATATATATATATTTATATATATTATATATACTATATATATATATAAAATTATTATTATATGTTTATTATATTAATATTATTATTATATTTTATTATTATTATTATTATAATTATTATTATTATTATTCATTATTATTGAGTTTTTAATATTATTCAAAATTCTTAATATTTGCTTCAATTAATCAGCAAAATAATCGGGCGAAATTTGCTGATGACGATGACGATTTAAAAAAAATATGCGGATTTTGCCGAGACGATGACGATTAATCGTTCCATCACTCAGTATATATATATATATATGATATATTATATAGTATATATTATATATATATATATATACTATATATATATATATATATATATATATATATAATATTACATATATATATATATACCCTTATATATAATATATATAATATATAGTAATATATATATAAATAATATAGATATAATATATATAGTTATATATATATATATAATATATATATATTATAATATATATATATATATATATATATATATATATATGATATATATATCTTATTGTAATTTTCATTTATGATTATTAATATAATTAAAAAAATAGGACGTTTTTAATTTTTAAAAAAATTTATTGTTCAAGTATCTTAGGTAGCTATAATTTTAAATCTAAGTCTTGACAGTGTGACACCAGTTAAGTTTTATTTATATTTGCTAATTTTGCTTAGGACAAAAACTGGAAAAAAGCCTAATAGACAGTATAGTGGTCTAATGCAGCCTATCCAAAAATAATGTTTTGTTACTATTTATCTAGACTAAAAGATAACATCTGATTTCCTTTATATAAATTCAAGGGCAGTATAATGAGCCATTCAACAAATAGGAATTGGTTGAAATTAGTAGAATTGAAGGGGAAGCAGGTCAAAATTGTGTTAATTTTGCTAGGTTTTTGTGTCACTGAAGTTCAGAATCAATAGATATATATTCTTTTCAACCTAAAATAAGAAATGGATTAGGAAGAAAAATGACTGAAATGCTTGTACAAATTCACAGGCAAATAAGATTAAGAAATAGGCCTAATACTGATATTGTTAATATGCAATGGTATTACTGATTATTTTTAAGATGATAGTACTAACTTTTCAGATTTTTTAAGGTTTACACAAAATTTTAAAATTTAAAACTTCTTGTTTTATTAGCTTAATAATACAAGGAAACATTTATGGTAAACATTCTTATATTTACATTGATTTTAAAGTCAAAATTAGAAAATCAACACCAAAAACTTAGGAAGATTAGTTTTCAATTGATTTTTGCTCTGTTTTGGGTACCAACATTGGTTGTCGTGCCAGTTACACTACCCTTGAATACTATGACAGGATGCCAATGTCATCATTCTTTAATCTGAATACATTGTTAGGATTCATTAATTCTGGATATATCTCATAAAGCCACTCTTCTGTTTCTTCATATTGAATTCTTTCCAATTTTCTTTCTAAGCAAAATTAGCAAATAAAACTTAACTGATTTCAGATTGTCTAGACTTAGATTACATGTAAGATTATAACATTTGAAGTTTGAGAAATTATTTTCATTTTAAAATTAATAATTAATATTTTTATTTTAAAATTTTGATCTTGATATTGTAAACTTTGAAGCCAGTATTTTCTTTTACTATAATTTAAATAATAATGAAACCTGAAGCTAAAGTATAAATTTGTATAAATAGAAAAATTCAGACATTATTTGAAGAGGGTGATATTTATAAAATTAAATATAAAAATTGGCAACTTAATTTTCAGCTCTAGCCCTTTGTAGTTTTCTTGCAGTAAGCTATTGGGAGGATGTTAACGAGCTATATATTCAAAAACTGTACTCACACTTCAATTGACATTAGTAGGACCTAAGCTATTAAAAAACTAGAAATCAGCTTAACTATATAATTTAACAGCTTTAGTTATATTTGTATATTTAGTGGAGAGGCGCATTTTTGCATTGTATAATTCTTTTTTGTAGGATCAACCGATATGCAAAAAGGGAGAACCGTGGATATCGTGTAAGGATGTTCCTCATGAATATATATATATATATATAAATTAGCAGAATTAAAAACTTACTGCAACCACGTGTGCCTGTTGGATAGCCGGCCTTAAATTCTTATTATCCTGTGTCCCCCGTTTTACCCCCCTGCAATAGGATAAAAGCACGTTAATAGTATTATTTATATATATAAATATATATATATAAATATATAAATATATATATATATATAATATTAATATAAATAATATATATATATATAGTATATAATATATATATAATTAAGAAAACTATATTCAGGACGGTTATAGAAATTTAATGCAGGAGTGCTGGTTCAATTAAATCATTATTTAAAGATAAAAGTTCGTGGTGTTTCAGGGCCACATAGTATAAGTTTACCTATTGAAGACATTATAAAAAAAACGGGCGGTGGACTGACCACTTTAGGTATAACTTTGCTCATCCGACTCTCCCCTAATGCCTTTTGTATTTTTTTTTTTATTTTTTTTTTTTTTTTTTTTTTTTTTTTTTTTTTTTTTTTGAAAATCAAGCCCCTATAGTAGGTCTAGAAGCACACTAAAAAAAAATATGTAATTTCTAATATTATGTTTTTATTAAGTTTGAATAAAGCTCAGTCACCCCCACTTGAGGGTGAATCAGACCATAAACGACCGCCTTTGACATATTTTTGGGAAAAGAATTCATTTATATATTTTAATTTTTATGCTTAACATAATAATTATTTATCATATTAAAATTAGTAATAAGAAAAAATGTCAATAATGATACATAAAATAAAAATAAAAATAAGTGTCCGACTTCACCCCTCTCTGCTTCTAAAATTTGACTCTCTAAGAGTTCCACCTTTTAATATAAAAAGTCATTTTTACTAAATTTTACTTAATATTAATAACTATTTTTGTTATATTTAAATTAATTATACATAATAAAAATGTCAATAATAGTTTAAATACGGAAAAAAAAATGGTGTCTGATCACCCCTTCATCAAATTTTTACAGGGTGAATCGACAATTAGGCCCCGTGATTTTGCCACTAATACACCGTCAATAATTTACTTTTCCAGTCTAAAGCTAACATACTCGAGTGTATACACTGAAAAAATAATTAAAATCCATCCACAATTTTTCATTTTATAATGGTTAAAAAAAACTCACATTTTTCAAAAGTGAAATCCTATTGAAGGACTTTGTACCCTGAATTTATTACATTTTTAAAAATATAACTGTCTAGAATAAAGATGACTAAATAAAACTTGTAGCTAGTACTACCGCGTGGCTATTAAATGAGGGAAATTTTTTTTTTTTTATTATATTTTTTAGAGTGGACCGAATCACCCCTCTAAAAGAGCCGGGCCCGGTCACCCCGCCCGACGCTATAGAAAAACTATTGTTCAGATGGACAATCTTAAGGGTGTGTTATGTGAGAAGAATTGATAAAATGAGATATGAATGAATGTATCTAGAGTTGTTCTGGGTGAAGTAAAAGGAAATGAGAGAATAGAATGAAGGTATGTTGAGATGGTTTGTCATGTTATAAAAAGGATGGTATGATTAGTCGGATTGTTAAGAGGATGTATAATGGTGGGTGTTTTGGAAATTGTCCACCTGGGGACTGAAGAAAAAGTGGATTTGATCAGTAAAGAATGCCTGGAAAGCCGAAATGTGGGTTTGCAGAGGCTGAGAAGGAATGCGTGCAATAATAGGAGTGGACTGGAAGGGTTTAGTGAGGCGTATGGTTTGGACCCACCTGGCCAAGGGATGACCCCAATGAGGAGGATTCCATAGGAGGTCTATGTTGCCGCCTTATAAGCTCTATGATGGATTTTTCTTAGCTTGCTTTTTTCTCACTAAAAGTATAAAAGGGGGCGTTAAGACTGGTTCTTTCGATTTTACATTCATATTCTATACTTTCGTGTCTTTCTGGTGCATGTTTACCGCACCTAACCCCTGTCTTGGGGAAGAAGGTAGGTGATATATATATATATAATAATATATATATATTATATATATATATATATATATATATATATATAATATATAATATAATAATATATATATATATAAATATATATTATAATATATAATATATATATTATATAATTATTATATATATATTATATTCTTTCTTCTCACCAACCTCCTGTAGGCGTATTGCCGCTCAGCTGTCTTGCACGAAAGCTCAAAGTGTTCGAGCAAGACAATGATTCTTGAGCAATTGATGATGGTTCGTGTTTCTAGCCTATCCCAACCCATTATTATAGGAAGAGAAATGGCAAAGAAGGTCCAGCCTCGAAACCCATCGCCAAAGATAATCTGACAAACTGCGTCGAAGCTTTCACGTCTAGGCCAGAAATCACTTATTGCAGCTTATTTTTTAAATCCAAATTGTATTTCTTCTATTCATTTGTCAAAAAGAACTGATTGAATGATTTTGCCACTCCACACCTAAATTAGTCCGGATACCGCCTTTATTCTATAGCTATTTATAAATAATCAACTTTTGAAAAAGAACTGGATTAAAATTTTGTGCTCCTCCTCTTAAACTTCGTGTCAAAAATATCAATTTAATTTGTTAATAATCTAGTTTTATTTTAATTATAATTTTTGATAAATAAAAAAATCCTAAAAATTTCACTAAGAAAAGGCATACCTATTATCATACATGCTTCTAAATAATAAACTAGCCTTAACAATGCGGCTCATCCTCTTTACTCAGGCAAAAAAAAGCTTCTAGAACTTTCTCATTTAACAGCTCTCTTGAAGATTTCATTCAGCCTTCATCTCAGTCTCTACTCCAGATCTTCTCCTTTTCTTCATTTTTCTTTCTCCAGCTGTTTGTAATGCGTTCCAATCGACAACATCAGCCAATATTATATATATAATAATATATATTATAGTATATATATATATAATAATAGTATACTATTATTAGCGTGTCCTTAGCTATAGAGGTGAAAAAAAAAATTCAAAAATATCTCACTCCAACCTTTCAAATTTGTTCCTATGGTTCTAAAAACCCTCTCTATGAAATATTTCTCGATTTACTCAATTAGAACATCTTGCACAATGACCTCAAAGTTTTACCCAGGGCACATGCTTCCAGGTCCCCCTCTCTTTGGAGTTTTAACCGCTCAAAGAGGTGGTTTCATGGCTGCAAACCACTCATTGTTGCCTAGTTTGTCCCATTATTGTTATTTTTCTACTTCTGTTTTATAATCTTCTCTTTCTAGCCATGATTCGGGATCAAAATCTAAAAAGTCGCTCTTCAGGAGCAGTTTTTCAAAGAATTGAATTGTTCATTTTGTAGCAAAGTCCTTTAAATTGCTGTTGTTCACAGATGCCTTTGGGATTGTGACCATCTTAGGAGGTGATTGAATTTCTTCACTCCCACTACCTCCTTCCTTAATGGCAGAGACGATTTTCCTTTTTGTAGCAGAGGGTACCTTTGGATCGAAAAGAGAGAGTCCAATTAATTCTTCAGACGGATACCAAAGGTGTTGTAAAAATTTACTTAAAGCAGCATTTCCGACATTTGAATCAATCTTGTCATACCAAATTAAGTATTTTTATGCGGACAAAGATTCTCCTCAGGAGCTCTACAGGTTTGCTGGCATCTATCCATACCTTTTGCATAAATTTATCACTCCAAAAATACAGATTTTCCCAAGTGCTGATTCTTCATATTTTGTTAGATAAAATTGCCCTTGAAACATCCATACTTTCAGGGAGTATATGATCTTACTCATCCATCTTGCAAGATGCATGGGTCCAGGAGCATAAAAAACGGACACCACCAGAAGGAACACCCCCAAGAAAGATCATAACCAGCTCAATCAGTTCACGGTAATCCCCACGCAAATTCCGATGCTCATGGAGCACACTTGCTGCCAAACGAATACGTTCTTCTTTAATATCAGCAAAAAATCGGTGCATAGTGGACATTGCGATTCCTGTCGAGAATTTACTCTATCAATGTCATTCCCAATTAGCCTTGAATCGTTTGAATAGGGCAAATTCAGAAGATGAAAGGGCCACGAACCTCTGAGAAAACATTTATGCAAAATAAAGCTCCATACATGTGATTTCGGCATGGAAACAGTGTAGCATATTCCTTTCGAGTTTTTGTTCAACCAATATTGCAGGCCACCCTCTGTGTCGTCCAGGTATTTTGAAATGCTGTCGTGTCAAAAGCACATTCCCTACAACCTGATTTCCGGAGGGAAGATTCCAATTCATTCCCTCAAACTACTGCATTTACCACTATTGCAGACCGGTTGCAGCCCAAACTGTTCGACATGTACGTACCTCGGTTTAATTCTTCCCAGATATCAGGATCGGGAGTCGATCTATATGTTCTTTGGAAGTTAGATCCTTCATCAGTTTACCATCCCAGTGAACTATTAGTGGTGTTTCTGACTTGAATTCATCTTTCAGGTGAGAAGCAATTTGTTGTCTATGCTTCAATTCTTTCGGCGACGAATGAAGGACTTGAATAATGTTTAAAAGCTCGCATCATGACCCAAGGAGCTTGCAGCTTTCATTAAAACATATGTAGCTGCGCGATCGGTTAGTTTAGTTCTGTCTAAAGTTGCTGCTAAGGAGGGAGTGATAACATTGGTTCTAGCTCTCTTTACTTTTCTTTGTGGAGGTGTTTGCCCACCAACGGCTCCATGGACATTCTCATCTTTTTGGTTGGAATTACAATCATCACTGGTGGAAGAGGAACTACTTGTTGACTCTAGTTAGCAACAGCAGATGAAGTAGCTATATCATCTTTAACACGCTGAAGCTGTTGTAAGGTTCGCTCTTGTCTTTCAGTTTTTCTAACCTTTGTTCTCGCAAAGAGCTCTGGTTTTCCTTATTAATTTAAAAAAACCCCCCCCCAAATTTTTTTTCTTTTTTTTTTTTTCCTTTCCTTCTACCTGCTCCCAAATTTAAAAGGCTTTATCTTCTTCATTTGTATCCGAATTAATGCATCTGTAAGAGCAACGTCAAAAAGATTCTCTATTTGATTTTTGAATGCATCCTCTCATGCTATTTGCCTAGGAGAACAACGAGTTTTCCCTTTTTTCACTAGTTCGTAATCTTTATATAGCTTTTCCATTTTAGTAATGATAGTATCTTTTCTCATCTTCGGAATTCTGGCCATATCCCAGAATTGCTCGACCATTTCAGTAACAGCAACGTAAACAATTGTCACTAAACGTTACAAGAAACGTCTGGGAATCAGTGTATGCTGCACCATAAACAACAAAGTAAGCAATTGTCACTAAACGTTACAAGAAACGTCCGGGAAGCGTTAACAGTCAAATTTCAATGTCCTTGTGCAAGATGTTCTAATATTCAGAATTCAAAAATATTTTGCATAGAGAGTTTTTTCCTATAATGTAACAAATTCCCCAACATGGAGCTAAGAATTTCAAACTTTTGATTTTAAGGACCACGCTATTAGCGTGGTCCTTAGCTATAGAGGTGAAAAAAAAAATTCAAAAATATCTCACTCCAACCTTTCAAATTTGTTCCTATGGTTCTAAAAACCCTCTCTATGAAATATTTCTCGATTTACTCAATTAGAACATCTTGCACAATGACCTCAAAGTTTTACCCAGGGCACATGCTTCCAGGTCCCCCTCTCTTTGGAGTTTTAACCGCTCAAAGAGGTGGTTTCATGGCTGCAAACCACTCATTGTTGCCTAGTTTGTCCCATTATTGTTATTTTTCTACTTCTGTTTTATAATCTTCTCTTTCTAGCCATGATTCGGGATCAAAGTCTAAAAAGTCGCTCTTCAGGTGGTTTTTCGAAGAATTGAATTGTTCGTTTTGTCGCAGTCTTCTAAATTGCTTTTGTTCACTGATGCTTTTGGGATTGTGACCCTCTTAGGAGATGATTGAATGTCCTCACTCCCACTACCTCCTTCTTTAATGACATAGACGGTTTTCCTTTTTATAGCAGAGGCTACATTTAGATCGAAAAGAGAGAGCCCAATTAATTCTTCAGACAGATAATAAAGGTGTTGTAAAAATTTACTTAAAGCAGCATTTCCGACCTTTGAATCAATTTTGTCATACAAATTTATTTTTTTATGAGACAAAGATCATTCCTAGGAGATGCTACAGGGTTTGCTGCATCTGTCCATAGCTTTGCATAAATTCTCACTCCAAAACTACAGATTTTCCCACGCTGATTCTTCATATTTTGTTAAATGAAATTGTCCTCGAAACATCTATACTTTCAAGGAGTATATGATCTTACTCATCCATCTTGCAAGATGCATGGGTCCAGGAGAGAAAAAACAGACACCACCAGAAAAAACACCCCCAAGAAAGATCATAACCAGCTCAATCAGTTCGCGGTAATCCCCACGCAAATTCCGACGCTCATGGAGCACACTTACTGCCCAACGAATACGTTCTTCTTTAATATCAGCTAAAAACTCGTGCATAGTGGGACATTGGATTCCTGTCGAGAATTTATCTCTATCAATGTATTCCCAATTAGCCTGGAATCGTTTGAATAGGGCAAATTCGGGAGAAGATGAAGGGGCCAGAACCTCTGAAAATACATTTTGCAAAATAAGCTCCATAATGTGATGTCGGCATGGAAAGTGTAGCAATTCCTTTTCGAGTTTTTGTTCAACCAATATGCAGGCACCCTTGTGTCGTCCAGTATTTGAAGCTGTCGTGTCAAAAGACATCCCTACAACCTGATTCCGGAGATTCCAATTTTCAATTGCCTCAACTACTGCATTAGCCATATTGAGACCGGTTGCACTGCCCAACTTTGCGACATGTAGTAACTGCGTTGTATTCTTCCCAGATATCAGGATCGGGAGTCGATCTATATGTTCTTTGGAAGTTAGATCCTTCATCAGTTTACCATCCCAGTGAACTATTAGTGGAGTTTCTGACTTGAATTCATCTTTCAGGTGAGAAGCAATTTGTTGTCTATGCTTCATTCTTTGGCGACGAATTGAAGACTGATTGATGTTTAATAAGCTCGCATCATGACCCAAAGAGCTTGCAGCTTCCATTAAAACATATGTAGCTGCGCGATCGGTTAGTTTAGTTCTGTCTAAAGTTGCTGCTAAGGAGGGAGTGATAACATTGGTTCTAGCTCTCTTTACTTTTTTTCTTTGTGGAGGTGTTTGCCCACCAACGGCTCCATGGACATTCTCATCTTTTTGGTTGGAATTACAATCATCACTGGTGGAAGAGGAACTACTTGTTGACTAGTTGAGCAACAGCAGATGAAGTAGCTATATCATCTTTAACACGCTGAAGCTGTTGTAAGGTTCGCTCTTGTCTTTCAGTTTTTCTAACCTCTTTTCTCGCCAGAGCTCTGTCTATATTACCCATTCTTCCTCTTCTACCTGGCTCTCGTTGGGCAATTAAAAAGGCTTTATCTTCTTCATTTGTCATCCGAATTAATGCATCTGTATGAGCAACGTCAAAAAGATTCTCCATTTGATTTTTGAATGCATCCTCTCATGCTATTGCCTAGGAGAACAACGAGTTTTCCCTTTTTTCACTAGTTCGTAATCTTTATATAGCTTTTCCATTTTAGTAATGATAGTATCTTTTCTCATCTTCGGAATTCTGGCCATATCCCAGAATTGCTCGACCATTTCAGTAACAGCAACGTAAACAATTGTCACTAAACGTTACAAGAAACGTCTGGGAATCAGTGTATGCTGCACCATAAACAACAAAGTAAGCAATTGTCACTAAACGTTACAAGAAACGTCCGGGAAGCGTTAACAGTCAAATTTCAATGTCCTTGTGCAAGATGTTCTAATATTCAGAATTCAAAAATATTTTGCATAGAGAGTTTTTTCCTATAATGTAACAAATTCCCCAACATGGAGCTAAGAATTTCAAACTTTTGATTTTAAGGACCACGCTAATATATATATAATAATATATAATATTATATTATATATATAGTATATATATATATATATATATATATATATTATACCGTATATATATATTATATATATATATTATATATAATAAACAACAAATATTTATAACGTATATATATATATATATAATATATATATATATATATATATAGTATATATATATATATATATATATATATATATAATATATTATATATAGAGATGTTACCAAAACCAGAAAAGCCGATAGCGATACCGAAACCGATACTTTAATTAATATAATAAATACACAGTAATAAGATAGAACATTTGTGTACTACTAGGCAACTCAGGATTCATTCCCTGCAAAACCAATACTTAGTCATTTATTTCGTATTTGTGCCAAGTATATTTTATTATTATAAATTAAATGATCTTTAAGAATAATGAATATACTAAAATAATATTAATAACTTTTTTATGTTGTGTTTATTCAAAAATATTCATTTCCATTTTTAATAAGTATTAACAAGTTTAGCTACTACCTTTTATGTTTTTAACATGATAACAATTTACAAAAGATTCTTTAACGAGTTATAATATAAAGAATAAAAATAATGAAAGAAAGACCTCATCAATAATCAGCTGAAAAGACCAAATAAAAAACGCTATATTATACAAACATGACATAATAATAAGATACTCCTTGAATGAAAGCTTAATATCATTCAAATACTCAAATTCAATATTTCTCAAATTGATGCAAAAACATTAACTTTCACTAGTATCTGGCAGAAGAGCCTGTTCCTTTTTGGAGTGTATATATTCCCACCTACACTTATAATCGCTCCTCTCACTATTAGGAGGGCTAATAAATATTTGCTTGCAAGCAATGATAATGAAACTGTGCCACATTTTATGCCACCACATGAAAGATTCTCTTCTGTAGGCATCTCCATGGTCGTAGAGCCTCATCTCTTTCCCCCAAACAGATGCAAATTGAATTTATCTTTGCCCTGAAGATCTGTCTCTCAGTTTTTTCGATGGTCCTTGGTGATCTTTGAGTGTGGAATGAATGTCAATGCAATTTCGGCCTATAACTATCAAAAGTGCTAGCATCATGCCAAATTCCTTTCATCCTTCAGTAGTTTATATTCTAAAAAAGCCACCACGATCAAACTATCAGATACTGTGCCAGGATGCTATAAGGCGGCTTCCACTTCTGTGAATCTTTTTTTTTGTTCACTCGAGTAAGCTCCTCGGTTTTGCTATTTAAATGCATTCTAGAATTTCACCCCGGAATATGCCTTGTGTGTTTCAGCCTAGATTAGTGAATTCCCTTATTAAAACCTTTTATTTTCATTTTTTTTACAGTGTCACCCTCCGCTCACGGCAGAACCCATTCAAGGATTGTTTGAAAGTCTCAAAAATTCATATATGCAAATTACGCAGATGAGCTACGTGCTACGAGGGCATGAAATGCACAGAGAGGAAAACAGAAGAAGAAGAGAATTCCACAAACAAAGTGCAGAAAGAAGAACACCTCAGAACTAGTTCTAGATTTGCTAATCAACACCAAAACATCATGTTCCGAACACACCCTTCTACGAGGACGGTCGTAAACTCGTTAGGCGAGTGAAAGTTCTCGGAGCAACTTGCCCCACGTACTATAGGAAAAGAGATATAAACAGGCATCACCCGCCGCAAAAATAGACGGTCAAGTGGAACTAAGAAAGTTCAGGACAGTATATAAGCATTTTAGCCTTTGACTCGATCTGTCCAAAAACCGGTTGAAATCAGCCCACCCCCCCCAGAATGAGTAGCAGTACTCCATTAAAGCGCGGATAGCACCTTTGTATACTGAGTAACTGAGAAGAGGAAAAAAGTCTCGCATCTAAACAGAACTCCCAGTTGTTTCTTTGAGGCCGCCTTAATATCATACAAGTTTTCCAAAATTTTTTTTTGTTTAGTAAATCCAAGATGTTAATATTTCAAGAGACGAAGAGAACCGTCAAAAAATAGAAATAAGGTCTTATGGCAGGAGATTGTAGAAGTTGGGTTTTTTTAAAAGAAAATTAAAACTTTCAACAAGGTGAGAACGACCCCATCCGGAAATTCTATCCAGGATACCAATAGAATCTGAAAGATTAAGACAAACAGGCAATTTCTAGAGTAAAAGAGAGCAGAATTGAAATGAAGTTGAAAATGAAGGGAAGAGTTAATCAGCATATGATGGAAGAGTTAGGTTTGCAGTAGCAATATTTAATGAAAGCAGGAAATAAAGTAAGATAATACAGAACCCTAGGAACACCACTATTGACAGAAAAAGAAGATATCGCCCCACCAAAAACAGCCGGTATTGAGCGATTTTGAAAGAAGCTAGACATAAGTAAGCAAAGAAAAGAAGAGGAAAACCCAACAGAGAAGCTTTGACTATACCCAGTTCAAATGCTTGGATATGTCAAGCGCCACCACGCAAGTCTTCCCCGTATTCCTAAGGGGTTGTGAAAAACCATAAAAATCTATTAAATAGAAAGTTATGATCACCAGTAGACCTCGAGCGCCTAAAGCGTACTGGCGATCGGAAGAAAGGTAATGCAGATTCAAATGGTCTAAGAAGTGAGATTGAGAAGGGTTTCAAAGATCTTACATGGAAATAACAACAAGTTAGAGCTAAGGTCGATTAATTAGAAGGGCAGAGCGGCTTGCCTTTTTCGGAATAGTAGACATATGCCGCTGCCAACACGAGGAAAGGCAAGTATTTAAGGCATAGAGAATATAGTTGAACGAGGGGCGGTGGATCAACTCGTTTGAGGAAAGAATCCGGCCACCGCTTCCTACACGTTCACAATTTCAGAGAGGGCCCATTGTATCTCAATTAAATATAATAAATCACAGCAGTTAAGGCATTAGGACACGTGAGAGCAGAAGGAGGAGGAAGAGGAAGACAGAATCGTTAAGGGTTGAGTGAGGAAAATAGGAGGCCAAAAAAACTGGCCTTTTCAGTTGGTATTAACAACAGAACCATCAGACGAATAAGAAGGAGTGCAAAGGATGAGTTTACATAAGTTGTTAGAATGTTTTGGCAAGGAGTCCAGAAAGATATGTAGTAGGAAACAAGGTCAGCGCACTTTTGTTTAATGAAGTCCGCTTGCTCGTCGAAGATTACCGCCAACAATTTCTAGCTGAATGAAAATTAGCTAAAAGTGGTAGGAGAATGAGAATTTTTCCACACCCGATACGCACTGTCTTTAACCTGAATGGCCAGAGAAACAAGCTCGATCGAACCATTGATTTTGAGGAGAAAAAATTTAGTCGAAGGAAGAGAATGAACCTGCTTCATCCATCACGATTACAAGCTCCCACTTTATCGCAGAAGCTGAAGCGTCTCAGATTCAAAGCAGTCACTCCACATTATAGTTAGCGTAGAAGCAACGCAACCCCCCAATCAGCCCCGATCAAAGTGCAGAAAAAAACCGCATAGGGTTAGGATGGAAGCTGTTGGAGAGAAAGTTTAAAATTAAGAGATTATAAGGTTGTGGTCGGATTTACCGATAGGAGCGAAGGGTGTATTTAGTAGAGAGAAGGACTAGGGTGAAACAATAGGTCAAGTGTGTCAAGAATTGGTTGGACGATCCGGAATGTGTGTGTGTAGGTTTTTAATTAGTTGCTCCAGATAGTTGAGAATAACTAATTGATTTGGGCTTCCTCCCACCTAAAATGAGTATAGAGGGGGGGGGGGGGGGGGCGGGGGGGGGGGGCGGGGGGGGGGGTGGAACCCATCCATTCATGTTTGTGTACATTGAAATCCCCTAAATGAAGGACCTCAGTATTTGGATAGAAGATATAACAGTCTTGAAGTAGTAAGGTAATCAAAAAAAAGCATGAAAATCCTATTCTGTTAGGAGAATAGTAGCAGAAGCACAAGAATATTGTAGTAGAAGGAAGGAAAGATTTTAAGCCACAGAACTATCGAAAGTTAGAGATTCGGATTCTCGAGAGTGTTATAGGAGTGGTTTTATGTTTACATACTGCACATACTCTCACCCTCAGGCGGAAATTATAAAATAAAATATAGTTGAATTGCTACTAAGGCAAACTGAATCTTAGCCGATTTTGATTCTCAGACAAGAACAAAAAATTAGAGTTAGTATAAGTTAGAAAGTGAGTTTCCACGGATTGCAGGAGTAGCAGTCAACTACTGATGTGGAAATCAATATGAAACCAATGCGCCTGTGCAAAATCTCTATCTATGATCACCACACACAATTAAAAAAAACAAAAATAAAAACAAAAAACCAAAGAAAAAAAAATATGCGTACAAAAAACAAATTAAAACCTGAATTGTTTAAAAACCCTAAACATTTACAGAAATATCTAAAATATGATAATCCAGAAGTTTAAAAAACCCCCACTACACACACTCACGAAATTGGTACAAAAAAAATAAAAAAATACTATTTGAGCACTTAAAATGGAAGCCTAAATCTTGCTATCAAATATAAATAAATGGCGATCCAAATAAGGAACTTAACGCTAAAACCGTTGAAGAAACGCTAAAAATTAAGTTAAAAAGAAGTAGAGGGAAAAAAAAAAACATAAACTAGTACTATCTATACGTATACCGGTTAGTTATATATATAGCTAATAATATATATATATATAATATAGATATATATATATATATATATAATATATATATATATAATATATATATATATAATATAATATACATAAATATATAAATAATATATATAGATAGTATATATAATCGAAATGTAATTAGTATTGAATCTAAAGCCTCTCATAATTTTTCTCCCAAAAAAGTAAGAAGTATCGGCCCATATTAACCGATACCGATACCCAGAAAAATGCCGATACTGACGATACCGATACCGATACTACTAAATTTACTAATATTTATAATATATATATATATAATATATATATATATATATAAGTATATATATATAATATATATATATATATATATATTATACTATATTATATTAATATAAATTAGGTAGTACCGTTAGTATCGGCACATCAGCAGATTGGCATTTTGGGTATCTGTAATTATGCCATACTGGCGAATTCTTACTTTTGGAGTGAAAAATTAATGAGAAACTTTAGATTCAATAATAAATCTAACTTGGTATAGATTGCAAGCTATCTTGTTATTAACCTAGGTTTCTTGTTTAACACAAAATTTTAGAGTTTCTCCAACTTGGTTTAAGCGAAACATTATCCTATTTGATAAACATATTAAATTTATACAATTTAGCTTCACCTTTTAATATCTAATAGTATTTTTTTCTTCTTTTTTGTACGCAATTCGTGTGTGAGTCGCAAGTGTTTTTAAACTTCTAGATTATTCATATTTATTATTACGTAAATAAAGTTTAGCTTGTAAATTCCACGTTTTAATGTAGGTTTTAGCGGCTACAAATAATTTCCTCATTTCTCCTTTGGTTTGTTGTTTCTTTTTTTCTGTTTCTTTTTCACTTTTGTTATATTGCTGTGCGGCGTATCAAAAATATAACAATAATATTAATATATTTAAAGAATTGCCATGCCGCGCTTCTATACTTTACCAAACATCATGGCTTGCACATAACTCTGCATTATCTGAAAAATACCACCCTCCTAACCCTTCTAACACGTTGTTTGCTCTTTCTTTAACTCGTTTAATTAATCCAACTATAACTTATTTATAATTTCCGTCTGAAATATAAACATCAACACTCCTATAACACGTTCCTCGGGAGAATCTCGAATCTCTAACTCATCTTCTGTGTATTAAAATTTCTCCTTCTACTACACAATATCTTGGTGCTGCCGTACTGTTCTCCTAACAGGAATCAGATTTCATACCTTTTTTATTACCTTACACTTTCTCCAAAACTAACGTCGTCGTATCTTCTCATCCAAAATACTGAGGTTCCTCTATTTAGGGATTTCAATGTACACACACTGATGAATTTTCCTTCATAATATTTAGTGGAGGAAGCCGATCTTTCAGTTATTCTCAACGATCTGAAGCAACTAATTAAAGAACCTACACACATCCGGATTCTCCATCAATTCTTGACAACTTGATCTAGTTCCCACTTATATCCTGTCTCTTCTATAAAAATACACAAACCCTTCGCTCCTTCTGTATAATTCTGACCAAACCCATATTTCGTATTTTACACTTTTCTCTCCAAACTGCCCTAGCAGGTTTTTCTGGCCACTTTATCGACCGAGTGGGCATGCGTTGTTCTACCGTAAACCTATAATTGGAGTGACTGCTTGACTCTGGAGGCAGACGCTCAGCTTCTGCCATAAAGTTGGAAGCTATAATGTTAATGAATAGGCATTCATTCCATCTTCAAACCTATTTTGCTCCCTAAAAATTCATGTTCGATCGTCCTGGCCTCTGGCCAAATTCAGGTAGAGACAATCGTATCTGGTGGAAAAAATCTCACTTTCCCAATCACTCTGCTAATTTTCATCAGCCAGAACAATCGTGCATGGTATCTTCGACGAGCAAAATCGACTTCAATAAACGAAATGCCTATCCTCCTTGTTCTCTACTGACAAATCTTTCTGGAATCTTGCCAAAAACATCCCTTAACAACTTCTCAAATCAATTCATCTCTTTCCTCCCTTATCCTCTGATGTGCCGTGCTCAATAACTCCAACTAAAAGGCCAATCTCCTTGCGCCTCCTATTACCCATCAAAACTCAAACCCTGGACGAGTCCTTGTTATTCCTCTTTCTCCTCCTTCCTCCTCTCAGTGTGTCCTATGGACACTTTACCTGTGATTAGTATACATCAACGTTAGGAGGCGAGTTGGCCCGGGATGGCAATTTCCGTCCCCGAGTTTTGATGGGAGTGTTCTGTTTCCCGTGCTGACCCCCCCCTCATTCAACTAATTCTCTATGCCTCAATAACGAGCACTTCCCTCGGTGTGGTAAGCGCGCATTTTTGTCCCAACTGTATTCTAAAAAAGGAAAGCCAGCCTCTGATCCTTCTAAACTATCGCCCTATAGCTCCTCTAACTTGTATTTCTATCTAAAGGAAGATCCTTGAAACTTCTAAAACTCTCACTTCTTAGAGACCAAGTGGATCGCATGTCCGCTTCCTTTGATCGATTAATACTAGCTTTCGGCTTCTCCAAGTATCTACTGGCGATATACTTTTCCATTTAACAGATTTTATGGTTTTCCGCCCTTAGAACTATGGGGAGTCTTTTGTCGTGGTGGGTGCTTGAAAAATATCCAAGCATTTGACCGGTTTATGGCACGCGTGTCACTGCTCTCCAAGATCCCCTCCTTGATTTCCTTCTCTTTTTTTTTTTTTTTTTTTTTACCAGTGTCACCCAGCTGCACTCCACGGAGCAGAGCCCTAATTCAGAGAAGGGGGTTGCACACCAAAAGTTTCATCCACTAGCGCAGATGGGCACAAAGATGCACGGCCTTCTTAGTGCAGAACAGAATTCAGTCCAAGAAGATGAAGAAGAGAATTCCACAACAGAGGTAATTGTTTGGCAGGAAAAAGAACACCGCAGCGACTAGCCCAACTAGCCTGGAGTTACCAAACCCACACACAAATCTCTTGCGCAGACACAGCACCCCTTTTGTGGTAAGAGGCTCCGTAAAGTTGGTTACGTTGATGGTAAGTGTTCCCTCGAGCAACTGCGCTGTGAAGCTACCCTATAGGAAAAAAGATATAGAATAGAGGCACCAACCATCGCGGCAGCAAAAAAATAGAGGGTCAAATTGAAATGGAAAGTACAGGACAGTTTAAAACCTTTTGGCCCTTTTGGACTCGACCCTTGTCCTTAAAAGCCGGGTGAAACCAAGGCCCCCCAGATATAAGAACTCAATACTCCATACAGGCGGATGATACTTCTTGGGGTATAGCTGTAATGTAACTGAGAAGGAAAAAAAAAGTCTCGCAGTTTTCTTAAACAAAAACTCCCAGTTTCTTTGACACCGCCCTAGCAACCGCTGTGATGTAAGGTTTCCAAGGCATTTTTTTGTTTTTGTTTAGCCAAGGATGTTTATATTTCAACAGGAGAGACAGGAGGAGAGACCCCGTCGAAAAGATATAAGGAAAATTTAGACAGGTTTTAGAGAGGGAGATTTGTGAAGTTGAGTTGATTTTTAAAAGAATTGAATTTCACAATGTTCAGATGACCCCACGAAATTCTATCCAAATCAGCGAGGAATAGAATCCGGAAAAAATAAGACGAGGAGGAAATTTCTAAATAAAAGACAAGGAGCAAATATAAATGATGTTGAAGGAAGATGAGTCAGTATAGCATATGATGTATAATTAATGTTGCAATGATAAATCATAATGGAAAAAATAAGGTAATAGGAGAGGGAAGACGCGAAAACCCTGAGGGAAACCACTATTGACAGAAAAAGGAGCGCTCCATCAACCACAGCCCGATATATGATCTTGAAAGAAGAAAGCTAGACGATAGATAAGCACGAAGAGAAGGATGAAACCCAAAGGAGGGGGGAGCTTGGAGAGCAGTGACGCGTCCATACTACGGTCAAATGCTTTGGATATGTCAAGCGCCACCCACGCAACGTGCTCCCCGTAGTTCCAAAAAGCGAAAAACCATAAATCGGGTTAAAATAGAAAGTTAATCGCTCAGAGACCTTAACGGCCGAAAGCCTACTGATTGATCGAAAGAAAGAGAATGAGATTCCAGATGAGAGTTAAAAGGGTTGTTAAGAAGGGTTTCAATATCTTAGATAGAATAGAAGTGAGAGCTATAGTATAGTTAGAAAGATCAGAGAAGCTTCCCTTTTTCGGAATAAATTTAGGTTGAACATGTGCTGCTTCCAACAATGAGGGAAAGTGCTAGGTATTGAACTAGAGAATATAGGTTGAACACGGCGGGTCAGCATTAAGCACATTTTCCTCAAACTTGGAGAATGCCATTCCGGCCACCCGCCTTCCTAATGTTTATAGATCTCAACCCATGCACCCATCAAATGTAATCACAGGCAGACATAGGACACCTGAGAGGAGAAGGAGAGACTCCCAAAATCGGTTGACAGTCAGAAGAAAAAGGAGGCCGAAGAGATGCCTCAAGTTAACAAGTTAGCAACAGATAGCCATCAGATCGAATTAAGAGATGACAAGATGATTTACAAAGTGTTAGAGATGTCTTTGCAAAGGCAGAAAATTTTCAGTAGCTCTTTCAAACGTCAAATCGCGTATTGATGGGCAACTCTGTATTCTTCAATAGGGGTTGTTCTCAGTCTTATATCTCCTACTTTATTCTGCTTTTCATTAATGTCTTCTCACCTGACATCTAACTCTATCCACTCTATCTTCAATGACTCTACCCTTCATTTTTCAACTCATTTCAATCCTGCTCCATCTTTTACTTCTAGAATTTTGGCCTTTCTAATCCTTTCTGATTCTATTCTCGCTATCTTGGATAGAATTCCGTGGTCGTCTCCAAGATGTGAAATTTATCTAAAAACAACAACCTACAAATCTCTCTTCCTCTAAAGTAACCTATACTTTCGTATCTCTTTCACCGTCCTAGTCTCTCCTTGTGATAATATAAACACCTTGGCCTTAACATAAAAAAAAAAAATGTCTTGGAAACCTCACATTACAACCGTAGGCTGCCTCAAATAAACTGGAGTTCTGGTTTAGGACTCGACAGACTTTTTTTCCTCTTCTCAGTTCCTCCAACTATACAAGGGTCTTCTCCACCCATGTTTTGAATACTGCTCTCATAATCTAGCTCTGTCACCCGCTTGGATAGGCGATGAAAGGCCAAAAGGCTTTTTAAACTTTCTATACTTTCATAGTTCAATTGCCTCATCTTGGAGCGTGTAAACATTTTATCTCTCTTCTATAGGTACCGTAACCGTTGCTAAGGGAAATTCCACTTTCTTACCACCACCTTGTACGACACCTCGTAGCACAAAGGTTGTTCCGCACATGAATTTTTATTATATTAGTAACTCAATACTAGTTTGCTACATGCTTCCTTTCCTTCCACCTCTTCTGTGGAATCCCTCCATTTGCTTCTTGTTAATACTCAAAATTTAACTCCCTCACTAAAGCCTGCATCTGTGCCATCTCGTTAATTTCGTACAACGTAAATAAAAAAAAATAAATAAAGTTACTAAAAAAATTCCTTGAGCTACCTGAAACCCCACAAGAATTCGCTATCTCCAAACTGAACCACTTCTAAAATGGCATTAAATAGCGCAATAACCGAGGAGCTTCTCGTGACTAAAAAAAAAAAAAATATCCAGAATGGGGAGTCGCCTTTTCCAACAACCCCTGTCAAAACACTGGACATTGAATAAGGGTGTCTCAGGCAAAATAAGCCCTACTGAAGATGAAGAGTTGATATGCTTAGACTTTTATATAAGTTCATGTTCGAAAGCATGAATCTCCTCATTTCACTTCAAAGAATCACACCAAGGAACCCCCATCGAAAAAAAACTGAAGAGACAGTCATCAAGAAAAGAAAATTCAAATATCCAATCTGTTAAAAGAGGAATGAGAACTCTACAAAACATGAGATGCTGCCACAGAAGAGAAATCCCTTCATTGGTGACATGAAAATGGCCAAGTTTTCCATTATTATCAGAGCTTGCAAGAAAATGTTCAGCCCCTCCTTCATCAGTCGAGACGAGTTATTTTAGGTTTAGTGGGGAATGTTAAAACCCCAAAAAGAGCAGGCTCTCGCCAATACTAGTGATAATCGTTTTGCATCACAATTTTGAAATTATGGAATTGAGTAAGTAATTTTGATATTCTATACTTATCTTGAAAGATATTTATTATTATTCATGTTTGGAGTATATATAATATAGTCGTTTTTATTTCTTTTACACGCTACCGTTTTAAATGTTATTTTGACATTTATTTCCTTTAATTATTATACTTAGTTAAGAATCGACAATTAAAATTACAGATGTTATAACATAAAAATAAATAATAAGCTAACTTTTTAAATAACTTACTTGAATAAATGAAATTGGAATATATTTTGAAAAAAACACAAACATAAAAAAAGTTATTAATTTATATATGCATTTATTATTCCTAAAGATACTTAATTTTTAATTAAAAAATATATATATTACTACTTGGGCACAACCAAAATAAATGAATTTCAAAGTGGGCAGTCATATAAAACTACCTTTTAGCCTAGCATATACAAATATCTACTTATTACCGTTATTATTTATATTAATTAAAAGTACTTATAGTGCACCTGAAAAAAATAGAGTATCGGTATCATGCCTCTTTTCATGGTATCGGTACATCACCTAATAATAGTATATATATATTAATAATATAAAGATAGAAACAATTTAAATACCACTTAAAATAAACAGGGGGAAAATAAATCATTGTAAAAAATTAAACAGCAGTACGTTTCAGACAAGTACAATCTCCTCCTCAGAACTTAAATGAAATAAAATTAATTTTGACAAATAAAAATAAAATTAAATATAGATAAGTAAAAATAAACAAAATAAACTGACATTTGATCACAACTACAATAGTCAAATAATTTGGTATACATAAAAATGGCTTGATGAAAATATTTAAATTTTTCAGATATGAAATTTCTTGTTATTAAGTCAAAAATATAAGAATCCTTCGAAATATTTAAAATAGAATTAATGAATTAAAATAAAAAATGTGTTAAATGCAAAAAAGATTGTAAGTTATATGAATTTATACTGATTACAACAAAAAAAATATGCACCTTCCAATTAATGATGTCATTCTGTGATGATGGGGGTCTAAAAATGCTTGCATTTTGGGTCATTTCCTCTTCTAACTCACCCCTTATGTTTCTATATCGGACCCTCAGGGGGTCTAATGGCTTCGCCGGAAATTAAGAATTATTACAAAATCCACCAAGAAATTTTGGTAAACCCCCCCAGTCTTTCAAATTTAAGTTTCTATTATTTATCAAGAAATTTGTGATAAGTATCCCGGAGGGAGATCGAAAACTTGTAAGGTTAGATAACAGCAAAACGTTGTTAAACATAAAGGCTCTATTATGAAAACGATCAGCGTGTTGAATGCTTATTTTCAGATTAAAAAAGAATTTTTTTCTCTTAATCCCAAATAGCTAGAATATTAAATGTTTTTACTTCTTATGAATTAAAATTTTTTGGATAGGCTAAGTTCCTAAAAGAAGAAAAAGAATTAAATCAACTTCTTGTTTCAAATATGGAGGATCACAATAATTGAACGAATCTCAAAAAAATGTTAAAATAACATTATTTTTAATGTGAAAAGATGAAAGAAAAAAATGAAGCAATATTAGTGATTTATATTGTTTTGGCTTCCGATACAACTGTTAAAACGAGATAAAGAAGCTTCCTGCTCCTTGGCATAATAGAAATTCCAAAAAGCGAAAATGCTAAATCCACAACTTGACCAGTGTGGTTTCGTAATGTAAATTGATTAGAAGGGTTAAATTATTAATTTGAAAAGAAATTCATTAAGGCAAGATATGTAGACAACATAATGACTTCCATCAACAGTAATCTCTCAATCACATAGAAAACACTTTGAGAAAGAGAGGGGCCCTTGAAGAAGGTTTCGGACTCAAAAAAAAATCCATTATAAAAATATTGCCCCCATGATCGGATTAGACTTCTGCCCATTACTTGCTACAAATATTGCGGAATGTTAATAAAAAAGTATTTTAAACGAAAAAATATGTGCTTTTGAAATACATTAGTTACAATATAATTAATAATAAAATTGGGAATGGATTAGAATCATTTTAACGGGACAAATATTCAGATATAAAATTCCAAAAAGATAGGAATATGGAACATTGGAACATTCATTATTTGGCCATGCCTTGATACTCAGCATTATGATGAAAAACCGCCTTTAAAAACTAACGTTTGAAGCGGTCTTTTTTGCGGACGATGCCTATTTAGAGCAATCCTTTGTAACTCAGCAAACGCGGAAGTCCAACGTTCAATCCCTGCTGACGAAGGAGTAAAATGTCTTCTGGACTCACATGATAATATGAAAACGGTGTGGCCAATTCAAACCAAAAACAATTCCCCATCTTTTGAATTTTTAATGGCATGAAATTTGTAACCTAAACATGATATCTCTCTTCTTCTT
>JABUQX010100690.1:0-38223 GCA_015478945.1 Trachelipus rathkii | reverse complement strand
CGATGATAATATATATAGTAATATACTTTACACTGTTCGTCAGACATCTTTACTCAGTTACATTATGTAGAAATATGTGGCTTGTGGGCAGTTCTTTGAAATTGTTTGTATCGATGAGTCTGATTGATCTGATATTAAATATTAATTTTATATAACTTTATTTAAGTGTTATTTAGCATTATAACATAAAATTAAGTGAAATAATGCATAATGGAGTAAGTTTAGATTTTATATTAAAGAAAAAACGCTTTCAATACTTATCTAAACGAGTAGCGTCTTATTTTAAAAAAAAATGATAGGCCTAAGAAATTACTCAATTGAAATGTGATTTAAATTAAGTATTTGGTAAATATAATGAAAACAAGGCTTTTCATACAAATAAATAGGTACGTATGTATAATTATTAAAATATGTTTTTGATGTTTTCGTTAGTATATATGGATTATATATATATATTTATATTATATATATATATAATATTATATTAATATATATATATAATATATATATATAATTATATTCTTAATTGGATTTCTTATATAATTAATTCATAATAAAGAAACTTGATAAATTATATAAGAATATATTAATATATTATATATATTATTCATAATAATATAATTAATAATATTAGTTAATATATATATATATTATATATATATATAATATTATAATTAAGTATACATGGACATAAGTTACTTATCAGCTCACACTAATAGATATCGGAGGTAGCTCTTGATCATAATAAAATATATTTAATATCAGCAAGTTAAGCTAACTTATTGATATATAAAATTAGAAATGTGGAGAGTAACTATAGGCTTGGACATGAATTATTTATTTTTTTTTTTTTTTTTATTTACTCTTTTTATTTTGATCAGCTTAACAACTATATTTAAGATAATAGCTTCTTATTATAAAATTATTTTTGTAAACAATAGGTATTAACGGCAATGTAGGTTATGGGAGCTGCGAGCTTACTGAAGGTATAGAACACAGGGGGGTTACGTTTACAAACCTACGCGTATAGGGGTAGTGAGGCGAGAGGAACTACTACGCGACAAGATATCTCAGTATATATATACAAATACCATATAGAGCTGGGGGTTTCCGTGAATAGACGCGCTCACCTCGAAAAGGGTGATATAGGGGAAATAGTCTATAGCAGTAAGTCCGCCGTAATAGAGCCGAAGAACTCATGACTACCTGTAATCGGTGGGGGTATATTGTTAAATTATATTAATATAGTCAGCTTTAGGGAGTAAGTTCTTTAATTCATATTTTTCTTACTTAAATTTTACCAGGTATTCCAAATGTATTCGCTTTTCGCTGTTAGCTATTGTAAGTATGTTTTGTTAGATTTATGTTATTATTATTTTATTATTTATATTTATTACAATTCGAATATAGTATATATACCTCTAAATATACGTATCCTATTTTATGTATCATTAAGAGGCCTACCTGTGAAAATTTTTTTTTGATACGAGCTCCCGTTCCGTGTATGGGACGGTATAAGTAGTTTTACACCATTATATATATATATTATTAATTATATATATATTATATATAATATATATTATATATATAGTATATATATATACTATATTTATAATATAATATTATATATATATATATTATATAATATATTTATATATATATATATTATATTATATGATAATAGTATTATATATATATAAATTTATATATATATTATATATAATATAAGTACTATATATATATATATATATATTAATATATATATAATATATATATATATTCTTAATATATATATAATAACTTTATACAGTACTCTGCTATACTACATAGTATTCTTCATCAAGGTACGCCACTGTATATTATATATATATATATATATATATTATATTATATATATCATATATTATATTATATATTATATAGTATTAATTATATATATATTATATTATAATATATATATATAGTATATTATAGTATTAATATATATATATCGTAAGTATATATAATATGTAGTATATATCTATAGTATATTATATATATATATGATAATATATATATTATATATAAGTATATATATAGTATAAATAATAAATATAATATATATTATCATATATATAATAATATTATAATAATATATATATATATTAATAGTATATATATATATATATAATATAATCTATATATATATTATATATTATATATATATATATATTAATATATATTATAATATATATAATAGTATTATTTTAATTACATATTATATATATATATATATATATTATTATAATATATATATATAATATATATATAATATTATATTATATATTATATATATATTAATTAATATATATAATATATATATATAGTAATATATATATATATATAATATACTATTATATATATATACCTAATAATATATATTACAAATAAATAATTTAATATAGCCAACAGAAGATGAATGCAATTTAATAAAAACTATATTGAATAATATTAAATATGGTGGAAAAGGTATATAATGCTATACACAATATGCTGTTTCGAGGGTATTAGTTCCATAATTAAATAACTATATTTTATTTATATTACTAAATACCATAAACATTTCAGACATAGCAAAATACTCACACCTCATTAGTGCGACAAAAAGTTTACGTTCAAATATCTTAATACAAAATAAAAAAAATGAATGAAAATATTTAGGTAATTAATATTAATGATATCAGATATTATATTAATATAATAATATATAATATTATATTAATTATATATATTATTATATATATATATATATATATATATCTACTATATATTAATATATATATATAATTATTAATCATTATAATATATATATTATATAATATTTTAATATTAATATTATATATAATATTAATGTATACATTGTAATATATTAATTACTTATTTATATTAATAATTTTTATATTATAATTATTAATATATATATAATATATTTAATATATAATATATTAATATATGTTATATAATAATTAATAATATATAAATAACTAATATATTATATATATTATATATATATATATATAATAATATATATGGTATTCAAGTATTAGTACGATTTAGTAATTGTCCGTCTAATATGTATTATTAAACTATTAATGCTACGTAATAATACGTATCATTATTTGATCACTAATGCGTATAAATGGAGTTAGTCTACTGGGATATATTAATAAACTATTTTAAATAAAGTTTATTAATGAAAAATATTGATAGTTAATAAGAGTAATTTTATACACTATTTTAATTACGTATAATTTTACTGTATGCCCTTTCTTTTACAATATAAGGGTGGTAGTTTAAAAACTAAGAAACCCAGGGTATATTATAATAATATACTAGACCCGATGGCTAACTAAGTATATGAGGTCTTACTCAGGCTCATTACTAGTACCAGTAGGGAACTAGTGGGTATATAATAATTTACATTTCCCGCCCTCGGTAGGAAGGACTTCACGAGACACCGCGCTTTGGTTATTTATGGTGTAGTCCGCGGGGGTTATCTTACACGCGCCCTCCCCTATACGGGGTATGGAAACATTCCCCCTTATTCCTACGTACGTACTACGCCTACTAGGATGTGACCAGTATATATATAGTATATAATATATACCAACTAACAAAAAGAAAAAACTTAATTTATTATATAATATATATATAATTAAAGAAAACGTGAAATTGATATATTCAAATGGTATTAATATAAAAATTTAAAATCATCATTTCAATAATAATAATAATTAAATAATATAATAATTAATAATAAATATATTAAAATATATAATTAGAATATAATAATAATAATAAAATATTATATAAATAATTATAAATTTAATATAATAATTAATTATGATATAATAATAATATATATATTCAATGGAAATAGTTATACTATAATATATATATCCTTTCCTAGTTATATTTATAATTTTTGTTAGAAAGGAAATGTAGATTTGTTCGAATTCCAAAATGGTACCGTTACATTTAATAGAACACCACGCTTGAGATTTTGGTACATCAAATTTTGACCAGCCCGATTATAATATGAACTGTGGTATATGAGAGAGAGATTGACATAGATTCTATTTGAGAATTATTGTATTTAACATATTATTACTATACGGCTAAATTACACGAACTATATATTATTTCGTATACATATAATTACTCAGAAATTTTGAGTACAATATATAACTTAGCGTCTTTTACCTTTAGCTCACAGTGTTCTTCACTGAATCGAAATAATGATTAGTAATCGCTAATTTTAATGTTTAAGATAAATATATTAGTTTTTTTAGATATCATATTAAGATATTAAACTTCGCATTTCAAACTTAATAAATATATATCTATTAATATAATTAAAATAAATAGTTATCACTAATATTACAATGATTATATTTATTGAGGTGAATGACGTCTTTCTCTTACTTCGGAGGTAGTATAATAGGGTATTTTGTCATTCCTATCAGACTTCATGATTCATAATTTATATAATATTATTTATATATATTATTAATATATAATAATTATATATATTATATATATTATTATAGTTATATTATTATGTATATATATAATTTATATTATTATTATTTAATTATTTTATAATTAATGATTTAAAATTTAGATTTATTATTATTTTATTTAATTATTTATTATTAATTATTATTGTTTTCTTATTTTAAATTAATTATTATAATATATAATATTTATATTATATATATTATATTCCGTATTATTATTATTATGTATTAATATTTATTATTATTATTTAATTTAATATATTATATATAATATATATTTATTATATATTATAAATTATTAATATTATATATATTATATTAATTATTTAATTATAATTAAATTTTATATATATAATATATTAATATATAATGTATTATATATATAATATATTAGTAATAATATATATATTTTATTATATATATAAAATATATTAATATATATATATATATACTATATATATATAATATATATATTAATATATATATATATATATATATTATATATAATATTATATAATAATATTATAATAGTATATTATATATATTATATATATATTATATAATATTATTATATATATATATATATATATTAATATATTAGTATATAATCTATATATATATATATATATTATATATGATAATATATATATTTATTTATGTTATTTATTTATATCAAATTACTACCAATTTAATCTATATATATACTACGCTACAAGGTAGCAGGGTGGTATTTGGTGGTTGATAAGGCGTAATGCTAACAACACCATTACATTACACTATATAGTAAACTAAAATTATGATGAAGGGGGTTTTCAGTCCCCTTGCTTATTCAGAAACGAATAGAGAAATCTCAATAGATTTCTGATGAGAACCGACTTCGATGATATGGCAGCTTCTACACCAAAAATTATCTAGATTACACGTTTCCTAAATTTAAAGTTTGCAGATGTTTATTTTTTACTTGTTTTAATATAATTATCATTATATCAAATAAACTTAAAAGAAACTGTAGCCTATATATTATATCTATATTATACGTGAAATATTATGCTTTGACTCTCTCCTAACATTCAGATATAAACGATATAAATTATTAATATATAATTATTAATTATATATAATTTGTTTATGAAATATTTCGAATAACATTATGACATTTTTTACTAATTTAACTAGAATAGTAAACTTCAACTTAACAGCAAATTCTCTATACTATCTTAAATAACTTAATTAAGCTCAAACTCAAGATTGTATGTTGCCACGGTGTTGCCTTTCAGAAATTATTCATCTATCTTATCCAAATACATCATTATTAATGATTTTTCTTATTCTTCTACTAGTCCTTACCTTATCTGATATTTTCTCACTTTCTGTATCCCTTCTGGTTTAACCTTATAATATATATAGCGTCTTTTACATTCGACTGACCTAGTCGAATCATATATATACTGATATATAATTAATATACATATATTAATATTATATTATTAATATATATTTATTAATATTAATATTATAATATAATAGAATATTATATATATATGTAGGCGTTTACCGGATATTTTGTTCGAGTATAGTGGGGTCATACCCAGAACTAAAAAATAGTATTTCTTAATATATATATATGTAATATTATAATATATATAATATATATATAATATATATATTATATAAGTTATATCATATATATATATATTAGATATATTATGTGGTTTTGATGGGATTATTAATCGTTCATCCATCATCGTCAATCGACAAATATACGCATAATTTTTTAATTAAAGCATCATGCAATTTTTGCCAGAATTAATTTAAAGTATCACCGATTAATTGAAATACATATTTTAGAATTTGATTATATATATAATAACTCCAATAATAATAATGAATAATATTAATATATATATATATATATATATATATTATATATATATATTAATATAATATTATATATATTATATATATATTTATTATATATATTATATATATATATATATCTATATATATTAATATATAGTTAATAAATATATATTTATATAATATATAATTAATTTTAACCTCTGGATTTTATGTTATTAGTAAATCGATATATGAATATCATAAAATGCTAATACTGCTTATGTCTATAAAAAAATTAGGGGGGGCCTACTGGATCGCGATGGCCCCCGCGCTAAGATAGCGTTCACTGGTCATTCTAGGGATTGACCATATATATATCACCGATACCATGTTTGCGATACTTAGAGTAGATAAAATATACCCGGTGCGTTCGAACTATGAATATATATAATATATATATATATATATATATATATATATATATATATAATACGAAACTAACATTTAATTCTGAGAGTACATCAATGAAATTATTTTTCTTTTACTTTTTTTATATTATAAATTTGTTTACCTTTCATTAAGGTTATTATTATTATGTTGAGTATTTTTTTTTACTTCTCCAGTTTTCAAAAATTTACTAATATTTTAAATATATCCTAATAATTTAACTGTACAACCAACCAACTCTCTCCATTCTTTTCATTTATAAACCGATGTTTTTTACTGACAATTAACACGAATTAAATCAATAAAACAGGTAATATTTTATTGTTTTTAGGTACTTTCAAATTATTTTTCCTATTTTAAAATTAAAAATGCTACTTCAATATAGTTGTTTTAATACGTTTATTTTGTGTTTTAATCTTTGTTTTTAATTGATGATGGGTCTAGTAAAAACCCAAAACGTTCTGATAAAATAAAGAAATGATTTCAAAACTTTTCGTCTTCCTTTCTATTATTATTTTTATTATATATATTATTGGGGGAAAAGACTAAAGTAGAAGCAAAAGAATGAAAATTTAAAGAAATAATGGCAGTGGAAATAAAACCGTAGATCAGTAATTTAAATTGAATAAAGATGCCTCCTTGTTGTAGGGCCATAGAACGCCCATTTTTAAGTGAGGAATGGTAGCTTCTACCTGACCTGCGTTGCTGCTCGAAAGCCTAAAATGATTAGATGGGGTTAAGTTAAAGAAAGAGAAGCATATAAAGACAAGTAATGCTCACACAACTAAAGGAAATACGTACCTGGGTACAGACAAACTCATATGATTTAAGGACTTAAGAACTTACACCAGAAATGACACTCAAAAACTTAGAAAGATAAAATAATGAGTGAAATTGGATTTTTAAACAAATTTAATGTAGTTTTTCTTAAAAGGATGGTATTTACAATTGATACTTTACACATTAGAACTTACCACTCTCACATTCATTCCATCACACACGCCTTTTTCCCAGCTTTATTTTATTCAAACACACTATTAATTAATTTAACCTAAATCTAACTTAAGATTACAAAGATTATATTAAATATTATTATATATTTCTCAGTCTATAGAACAGATAGGTTCTTTACTTGTCACTTTTTGGTGATGGCCTTAATCGATCCAATGAATATTAGTTTAAAAGCATATTTTAGTGGTGGTTTATGTTTTTAAATAATTTAAAATAATCACCTTTTTATTAATTATCTTTTTTTATTACTTTATATGTTTGGTTAACTATTAAGCACTAAGGCAAGGCAGAAGACTTCCCACCTTGGACTGGTAACACAACAAGAGTTGTCAGGCGATGAAGAATGATATTTAAATGGTTGTTTGATGGTATCCAATGTAGATGCAAGGGCTCCTGCCTCAGTTCATTTACAAGTTGAATGTATGGGCTCCTACACTCGTTCCCTAAAAAATGATAAATTTATTCCAAAAAAATTCCTTACTGTTGATCCATCTACATGTGCAATCCATATGTATTATACATACCAGACATATCCATGCTCATGCAGGCAGTAAAAAAAAGAAGCATGGTATATATATATATATATATATATATATTAGTCTCATATATGTATATATATATACATATATATATATATATACTATTATATGATATATAGATATAATAATACTATATATATATATATATATTACTTTAGCCACACACGTGTTGGTAGTAAAATATATTAATTGTATATTTTTTATTTTCTTCACATATAGAAATGCTCTTAAAGCAAATAATATTATATTAATTACCAATTATTTTTTAAAATAATTGTTTTAAAAAATTTTAAACATTTTTTGTAATACTTTTTTAAAATTCAAAATAAATATTTAAATTTCAATACAGTATTAAATCTTAAATGTTTTAAAATTATTTGTAATTACGTTGGTGATTGAAAACTGCTGCTTGTTCAGTTTATTTTGCTTAACCTGTATTTATGAGTTAATTTTTGCTTAATAAACTTGAGAAATTTAACTAAGGATTCTTTTTTAAGTAAGATTCCAATTGTTAATATTTAAGATTTATCAGAGACAAATTTAATTGCTAGTTTATAATTATTTAGTTTCATAATTTTATTCAGTTATATTTATAATTAATGGTTAAAATAGCTGAAAGAAAAAGAAAACCAACTTTCAACGGATATTTATGAAATAATAATAATAATAATAATAATAATAATAATATAATAATAATAATAATTAATAATAATAATAATAATAATATAATAATAATTATAATATAATAATAAAATAATAATATAATGAATATAATAATAATAATAATAATAAAAATAAGATAATAATAATATAATAATATTAAATAATAATAATAATAATAATAATAATAATAATAATAATAATAATAATAATAATAATAATAATAATAATAATAATAATAATAATAATAATAATAATAATAATAATAATAATTATAATAATAATAATAATAATAATAATAATAATAACTATAATAATATATATATTGTAAAGCGAAGTATTACATATATATATTATATATATTATAATATATTATATAATATATATTATAATATATATATATTATAATATAATATATATATAATATATATATATATATATATATGTATATATAATAGTATTTCCAGTTGTCACCACCTACTCCACGGGCAGACACTCCATTCAGTGGAGGGGTGTTGTCACGCTAAAATTCATCCGCTAGCGCAAATAACGCAGATGAGCACAGACGCAGGCTTTAAGCGAGGAGGATTAAATTCAGCAGGAAACACAGAAGATGGAAGAGAATTCACAGAGACGAGGTGGCAAGAAAGAGGAACACGCAGCGTAACTAGCCGGAGTTACTAACATATCTACAGAAAACTCGTGCAGACATACAGCCACCTCCTTGTGCTACGAGTCGGTCGTAAAGGTGTGGTACGCAAGTGGTGAAGTTCCTTCGAACACGCTGCCGCTGCGGTACCTATATGAAAAAAAAAGAGATAAAGCACCAACGAATCGCGCCGCCAAAGGATAGAGGGGGTCAAGTTTACTGAAGTACAGGACAGTTTTTATAGGCCTTTTGGCTTTGAGCGACCCTGTCCAGAAGCTGGTGAAACCAGGCCCCCTAGATTATGTAGAACAGTATTCCATACAAGGGCGGATGAAGACCCCTGTTAGGCTGAGTAACATGAGAAAGAGGAAAAAGAAGTCTCGCAGTCCTGAACAGAACTCCTCGAGTTTCTTTGAGGCCCGTCCAGCATGACAGTGGATGTGAAGTTTCCAAGACATTTTTTTGTTTATGTTAAGGCCAAGGATTTTATATTGTCAACAGGAGACAACAGGAGAGACAAAAGAACCGTCGAAAGAGATAGGAAAGTTAAGAAAGGTTTTAGAGAGGGAGATTTGTAGAAGTTGAAGGTTTTTAAAAGAATTGAATTTCACAAGTTGAGACGACCCGAATCGGAAATTCTATCCAGATTCAGGGAGAATAGAACGGGAAGATTAAGACGAGAGGCCAATTCTAGAATAAAAGAGGGAGCAAATTGGAATGAGTTGAAGAATGAAGGGTCGAGTCATCAGCAAATGTGACTAGAGTTAGATGTGCAGGTGAGAAGATCATTAAATGAAAAAGTAAGATAAAGTAGGAGATAAGACTAGAACCCTGAGAACACCACTATTTTGACAGAAAAAGAAGAAGAGGTCGCTCCATCAATCCACAGCCGATATTGAGCGACTTGGAAGAAAGCTAGACATAAGTAGCAAAGAGAAGGCAGAAAACGCCAAAGGAGGGGAGCTGTGGAGAGCAGCCGACGCCGTGCCCATACCCGGTCAAATAGACTTTGGATATGTCAAGCGCCACCCTGCGCAATGTTCCCCGAGTTCCTAAGGGGGAAAACCCATAAATCGTTAAATGGAAAGTATAATCACCAGTAGCACCAAACGCCGAAAGCCGTACTTGCGATCGGAAAGAAGAAAATGAGTTCCCAGATGGTCTAAGAAGTGAGAGCTACGAATCAAGTGAGAGCTATAGGGGCCGATAATTAGTAAGGATTAGATGCGGCTTCCTTTTCGGAAATAGGTTGTGACATGTTTGCGTGCTTCCAACACTGAGGGAGAAGTGTTAGCATTTGAGACATAGAAATTATAGTTTGAACGAAGGGAAGGGATAGCTCGGAAGCATCACTCCCTCAAAACTCGGGGAGTGAATTACCATCCGGGCCCCCCCGCTTCCTTAACGTTATAGATATTCAGGGCCCATGCACCACAATCAAATGTTAATCACAGGCAAAGACATAGAACAAAACGTGAGAGGAGAAGTGAGCGGCAAGGAGGAATGCCAGAATTCATCCCAGGGTCTGAGTTAGAGAAAATAGGTGAGGCCGAAGAGATGGGCAATTTCAGTTGGAAGGTTATCACAGAGCCATCAGATCGAATACGAGAGGAGGAAAGGCAAGATTTACAGAAAGTTGTTAGAGATGTTTTGGCAAGAGGCCAGAAAATTTGCTCGTATATAATATATATATATTATAATATATATAATATATATATATAATATATATATATATAATATATTAATATATAATATATATATATATATATAATAATAATATATTTTATATGTATATATACTATATATATATATATATATTAATATATATGATATATATATATATATATTATATAATATATGATATATAATATATATTTATAATAAATATATATATAATATAATATATTATATATATATATTATATATATAATATAATATATAATGTATATATATAATATATATTATATTATATAATATATTATATTATAGTATATTATATATAATATATATAATATAATATATATATAGTATATATATAATATATTATATATATATATATATATATATATATATATATATTTATATATATTCTGTCTTAAGACACATTAACTATTAAACTTTTTCCTCCTATGGATTTCAGCCATCATTTTGTGATCTTTTTTTCTATCTAGTCTCATCAGTTCATCCAAAGGAATGAATGACCCTCCATAGTTGGAAGAATTTTTGGAAATTTGTTACGGTAAACCAAACAAATTTAAGGCAATATTTTCTCGATAACACGTAAAATAACTACTTATATTTGGTGTGAGAAGTCCATCATGGTAAGCAGAATGCATTTTTGAACGATTCTTTATTCCAGAGAGGTGAACATTCCATTCTCATTCTTTCGAAGTCTTCATAGATCTCTTTCTTTCCACTGACGTTGAAGGTTTCGCTCATACTTTTGCATCTATTATTTTTAGGTGATTCTGTTTCTACTCTTTTTTACCGTCTCCCTCCAACCCTTTTATGGTTGATATGGTGTTTTTTTTTTAAATAAATAAATAAATAAATTCCACTCTTTCTGTGCTCGATGCTAAGAATATATATGTATTTCTGCAGGGGTTCTCAAAACATATTCTTCCGAGCTCCCACCTTGCCTGTAAGAATAATTACTTCAATGCCTAAAACCTTCGGTCTTTAATTGATGATGAAACAGTGAGCATATTCAATCTGTGCATTGATGGAGAACTCTTTTCAGACTTCTAACCGTCTAACCTGTAGAATAGGTCATAAAATCGTCCTCCGGTTCTGGCTGAAGTTCCGACTTTGGTTCATATTCCGGTTTCAAGAAGGGATTCCCACACCACTCGAATTTGACTCTAATTTTGATCCATCAAAATACACTGTTTTTTGTGATTCGGGTCTTGGATTCCGATTCTCATTGCAAACCTTTGTTCCTTTTCAAATAATTCAAATCTCAATACATCAAAAACTCATTCTTTCATCTCTCTATTCGATATTATTTTCCATACACTTTCATCTGACTTAATTAATATCCTTGGTTTCCTCTTTTATTTTCAACTTTATTGAAATGAGCGTTGGTGGTCAGAAATATATCAGTATTTCACTTTTTCAAACGTTTGAATTTTTGAAAAAGAGAAATATTGATATTTTTTTTTTCATACTTATCCGATCAACATCAAATTTTCAGGGCTTGTATAGTCGGGCAAGATACATCCATTTTTTTAGTTGTAGAATAATTTTTCCTGTATACTCAAAAGAATTTTTTTTAAAAATTTCCAAAAAAATTTTCTTTGAAAATTTGTTCAAGGAACAAATCCAAAATGCTGCATATTCAAAGTAGCTATCTAAGTAAAAAAAATGTGCATCTCCCCCGACTACAAATGTCCTGAAAATTTCATGCAGATCGGTAAACAGAAAAAAATATCCCAATTTTTCAATTTGAAAACCCAAAAATAGTAGGTTGTTTTGAAAATCGACCAATGCTCAGATATGGAGTCAAATATCAAAATTCCGTTCCTACACTTTTTAGATAATAGTCCAATCTTTGTATATTTCAGGTTTGAAGTCATTTCGAAAAAAATTGCAGGAGAAGTATCGACAAATTCAAAAACATAGATTTTAAAAAAAATGAATATACCAAAACAATGACTACGGACACAGAAAAACACTGGATACGACGTTTTAGACGTCATAAAAAGTTACAGTTTGGTCAAAATCGGCTGAAAATTCCGAATTTTATGTCCATTTTTAGTGGGGGGGTGTATGAAGTTGGGCTCAGCCCGAAACAATAATTGGAGCGTGCCCTTAATTAAGTTAGGTTTGGGTATTTTGATTTCATTAAAATTATATCAAATTTTACATAATGATTTTCTAACATATTCCTTTTCAAAGGCAACATTTTCGAAATTGTCGTCGCTCAATCCCACAAGCTTTGGCTTAAATACGTCGTAGAATTGATATGAAAGTATTAAGTATCAACATTAGTAAAATGGAATAATGTTTGTAAAAAAAATTTGAATATTAATTATTAATAAGCTACGGAATAAAATATTTTAGTTTCAAAAGGTAAGTTCAGCTCTTGTCTAGTAAACGATTTAACCATGGATCGATTCTTGATCATATTCCGTTATATTCGTTTTCCCTTTTCGGCTGTGAAGGAAACGGACATTCTTTTGGCGCCATACTTTCAAATCTGCAAACTTAACTAAGTATGTGCAATGATACTGTCCTGATTGAGATATAATGTCAAGTCTGGGTATTTTCATTTCATTAAAGTTGTGTTGCATTTTAAATTGATAGCAAGCCACGCTCCCTTATACCAGCTACCATGTTTGATCCATTATCCCATATCACTAAATTAATTCTATTTTTTTAGAATATTGAAAATGTCAAAGGCCCTTATAGGATCTGACAAATGACAAAGATTTTCGCCATATTGCTACAAAATATGGTGTTTGTTTTTTATTCTGGAAATTTAATTTCTAAATTTCATATTAAATTTAAATTTTCCTATATGCATTTATTTGTATTGTAAATCTCAATATTTCAGTGAGCGAATAGTTCGGCAAAAAGCCGAAATACCGAATATTAGGTATTTTGGCCGAATAGGCCGAATATACCGAATACCTACCGAATATTCGGCACATCCTAATATATATATATATACTTATTCTATGAAAAAATAAACGAGTTTGAAAATTCTTCTTTCAACATAAATTTATCCACATTTATTAAAATATATATATATATATATATATATAGGTTGTGAAAAAAAAGGTTTGATTTTTTTTTTTTTTTTTTTAACATGTTTTTTTTTTTTTTTAAATTAACCTTCCGATTCTTTTAACTATATTAAAGATGTTTTAAATTATCCAGTAGTACCAAAACCCCTTCTAGGCCTAAATATTGACTATTATATACAGATTTTATATATATATATATTAATATATATATATATATATATATATAGTATATATATAGTATATATATAGTTATATATATATATATATATATATATTATATATTATATATATATATATATATATATTAATATATATATATAATAGAGAGTCCTTTATATAGAATCTTGTTAATAATTTAGAAAAAGGAAAGTCACTATTTAAATAATTTACTTAAGCACAAATTTTTCTTTTCTTTTCTGGAAGACCTCATCGGTGCTGGGTTGTTGTAGAGATTAAAATTGAATTTAAAAGTGACAAAAAGAAATTTTAAAAAGTACTAATATTTGAGATTTTAAGATTTTCCTATAGAAATTTAAGTGAGTTCAAAATGTTATTTAAGAGTGGGATTGATATTGATTTCACCTTTTCCTATTATTATTTATTGGTGTTAATAATGAGCAAGTAAGCACAATGGTTTTTCTTCTGTGTAAATCTTTTGAATGAATGAGAGGGGTCATGTTGTTAATGTCAATAGTATGGTTTTGTGTGCACGATGTAGATGTTGAGGGCAGAAATTTAGGTTGTCAAGTGGTAAGGTCATGTTTTGTGTTGAACAGTCTACGGTTAAAGTCATGTGTTTCTCCGATGTATAAGGCAGTTACAATGAAGGCAGGGATTTGAATAAACACATGGTGTATGTTACGTGGTTCGATTTATGTTGGGTCTTAAGAATATTTTTAAGGGGTAAATTTCCTGAAGAGGTGAGTTTTATATTATTGAGTAAGATGTATTTTAAATCTATTTAAAGGATGTTAGTATGGGTAGAAAGAGTTGTTATTAGAAGGGGTTATAATTAGTGAGGTTGATAAAAGGATTTTTTTACTTGTTTAAGGCACGTTGTAATAATGAAATGAGGTAAGATAAGTTTTGTTTAAAATGAGAAAAGGTAATAATTTCAGTTTGTAGATAAAGAGGGAGAGCAATATTCTTTTAAGCTCTGAGAATAAGGAAGAAAGTGTTCCTATTTTTTGGTTGGTTGAATTGGGATGAACACCCAATGTATGTAACTTGGGTTGTAAATAGGTTTGCTGTAAACAGAGAATTGAAGGGTAGAGAGATTATTAGACCAGTTTATAAGAACATCAAGGAATGGTATGAATTATTTTTAGAAGTTTCAATAGTGAATTTAAATGTTAGGGTTAAGAGTTTTGAAGGAAATCAAGTATATTATTGTAAGATTATGTTTGGAAGGAATTGAATGCAAAAATGTCATGCCACATCATCTGCTACCTAAGTAACTATTAGTGAGAAATGTTGTGGTTGGGGAATATATGAATAAATTTCACAGAAGTTCCAGTGAAAATATTACTTAGGAACAGGAGAAAAGGGGAGAAACCCATACAAGAACTGGAATTTCTGTTTCAGAAAGTGTTTATTAGAAATTCGAAAAAAAGTTGTGTTCTAGGGTAAGTAGGATTATTTGGGTTTTCAAGTGTAAAGGGAAACTGGTTAAGTATTGAAATTGGTTTTCATTCATGCAATAAAAAATGATAAGGAAAGTTGAAAGGGGTTAAAGGGACCGGTTCGGAGCGTATAGTGAAAGTTTTACAATCAAAACTTACAGGAGTGGGTAGTTTGGGTTGAAGTATTTTCTTGGTTTTGGATGAATGCAAATCTTCAATTGGGGTAATGTGTGATGATGAGAATGTGTCAACAAGAGGGAGGGTTTTTGTTTAGCAGCCCTTTGGATGAAATTTTATAGGGGACAAGAATCTATATGTTAGATGTGATCAGGGCATGAGAAGGGGTATTAGTTTAATGGGGGTTTTAGGGGATTCTCCATAGAATTTTGGAAAGGCAGGGAAGGTGGGCTTTTAAATCATCGTGGGCAGGAGACTGTTCCGAAGAATGCTTTTTAGTTTAATGGTTTTTTAAAGTTAATTTGAAAAAAGTTTTTAAGAGATCTTGATCAACTAAGGAATTAATTTGCGTCAGTATTATAAATAATAAACTTTGGACTTGGTGATGCAGGTAAGTTTTCAGTTTATGTGCTACCAGAATCACTTTTTTGGATCTTGTAATTGTAGTCCATTGTATGTTTTTATTTTTAGTGACAGTACGTGAACTATGTAATTAGGGATAGTGGTGTTGTTTTCTGTTTATTTAGGGAGTTGAAAATCTTATGAATCCTTCCAAACCCAAACACTATTATTATAAAATAAAATAAAATATTAAATTTATTAAGACTTCGTTTTTTTTCAGTGATGATAAAATCTTTTCTTGATGTGCTAAATTGAGTAACTGGGGAAGGTATCGAGAGAGTTTGGGTCTGTTTCTGTTATTAACATGACTCTTGGAAAAATTTTGGAGAAGTTCTTTATTAAAACTTTGGTCCGAAAGGCAAAGTTAATTTCTTTTCTTGATTTAGTTTGCAAATTTGCTAAGAAAGAATTTTTTGGTCAATTTGAATTTTATGTATTACTTGAAAAGATTGTTAGGGATAAGAGTCTTGTAAAGGATATAAATTGTAATTGCTTTAGGCAGTTTTGGTAAGTTTAAATTGCAAGCAATATAGATTTAGATGGATTCATTAGATCGTTGTAACATGAGAAATTCTTCCTATTGTGTAGTGAAAGAACTTGTCGGTTGATATCAGGCATAATTTGAAATTGAATGTAATTGGGTAATCGTATTCAGCAAGATTGCTAAAAGGATTAGTGTAATATTAATTAGAATATAATAGATAGCCTTATATAGAATTTAAGGATGTACTGATACCTACAAAGGAGGCCGTACCCGGATCTTCACTCTATTTTTTTAGGTTTGCCATATCCATGATACTTGATCACTGATAATTTAATATTAATATAACAAATAACAACAGTAATAAGATAGAACATTTGTGAACTGCTAGGCAACTCAAAATTGCATTCCCTGTACAACTAATACTTAGTCATTATATTTCATATTTGGTTGTGCCCTAGTTCATTGTATTTTTATAATAAATTATAAATAGTATCTTTAGGAATAATAAAGCAAATATTCATATTAAAAACGTTTTTTATGTTTGTGTTTTAATTCAAAAATTTCCATTTCCGTTTTTTTTTTTCAGTAAGTATTAAGCAACCAACAAGTTTTAGCTACTAGCTTTTATGTTTTTACATGATTACAATTTACAAGAAGAATCTTTAACTACGCTACAATATAAAGAAATAAATAATGAAAGAAGAGACCTCAATTCATCAGCTGAAAAAGATAAAATAAAAACAAACGCATTACTCAACATGATATAAATATATACCATATACTCCTTTAAGATAACGATAGATATCATTCAATATACTCAAATTCAAAAATTCACAAATGTGATGCAAAACAACATTAAGTCTTTCACTAGTATCTGGCGAGAGCCTGTTTCTTTTTGGGGTGTTTACATTCCTACCTACACTATAAATACGCTCGCTCTCGACTGATGAAGGAGGCTTGCTGATAAATATTTTTGCCTGGCAATGCACTGATAATGTAAATGCAAACCTTGGCCACATTTGTTCCACTGGCCACGGCAATGAAAGATTCTCTTTCTGTAAGGCAGCCATATCCATGTTTTCGTAGAGCCTCATCTCCTCTTTCACAAATTGCAAATTTGAATTATCTTTGCTCCTTGATAACTGTCTTTTCAGTTTTCAGTTTTTACAATGAGGTTCCTTGGTGTGATTCCTTTGAAGGTGAATGAGATGTCAATGCAATTTCGGCCATGAACTTATCAAAGTCTGGCATATCCAAATCTCTTCCCACTTTATCTTCGTTGGCTCACCTTTTCTTGTGAGATCTGTGAGTGGGGTGGCGACCTTTGTGTAATCTTTCATGAAATCCTGGTAGTACCCAGTCAGACCTAAAAATGAACGCACCTGCTTTTTGTTACAACAAGGTGGCTCGGTCTTCATTATTTTGATAATGTTGTCTTCCTGAAGACCTTTATTCCTGTTACCAATGTGGTGACCCAGAAATTCGACGTTAGATGAAGCAAACTCACATTTTGTGGGGCGAATGGTGAAACCTTCTTCTTTCAATCTACCAAGAACATTCCGTAGGGTGGTCAGGTGATCGTGCCAGGTCTGTGAATGAACAATAATATCGTCAATGTAGAAGTATACATTGTTGAATTCATCAAGTATTCTTCTCATGGCTCTTACAAGGGTTGCACCGGCATTCACCATGCCAAACGGTAGCTTGATATAATGAAAATGACCGTCCTCGGTCTAGAATCCGGTCTTGTGTCTGTCCTCTGGTTTAATCTTTATTTGCCAATAGCCTTTTCAAAGGTCAAGCTTCGTGAAATACTTGTCCCTGGCAAATTTAGTAAATAAGGTTTGGGATGTGGTCATCGGCTCTGGATCAAACACTGTGATCCTGATAAGAGCCCTGTAGTCTGAACAGACTCTCTTACTCCCATCTTTCTTTTGTACCACAACCACAGGCGCGGAATAGGGCGATGTAGAGGGTACAATAATACCCATCTTGATCATCTTTTCTGTCTCTTTCTTCAACTCAGTTCGGGTGGTATATGGAAGCTTGTATGGTTTGAGCCTTATAGGTGTTTCGTCTATGAGGTCGATCGCATGAAAATCATTTTTAGCTGTGGCAGGCACATCCGTAAATATATCTTCATACTTCTCCAGGATGGACATCAAATCTCTCCTCATAGGTTCTGTTATTTCCATACTCACTTTTGTATCTGACAATCTTTCCTTCTGTACAGGTGTGGGGTCAATGTCCACCAGGTGAATATTTTCCTCATTCTCCGTATCAAGTATAACTGCAGAAGCACCTATTTCTCCTTGATGTTGACTTTCTTCTTCCTCTTCTTCGCTCTCCTCTCTTACGTTGTACTTCTTAAGCAGGTTAATATGATAGGTCTTTACAATACCACCAACCTGTATCCGGTAATTGTCCTTACCATACGGTTCTATCACTGGGTATGGCCCACCCCATCGCATAAGCATTTTGTTATTGGACGTAGGTAGGAGCACCAGAGCCATATCTCCTACTTTCAGTTTTCTGCTCTTCGCGCCTCTATCATAATATTTCTTTTGTGAAATTTGGGCTTTTGCTAGATTCTCTCTTGCTAGTTTTAACGTCTCATTCAGGCGTTCTTGCAAATCAAATACGTAGCGGTATGTTGATCTTGCCTCATCAGGGTTAATATCACCCGCCCATATTTCATGCAGTATTTGCATAGAACCTCTCACAGTCCTCCCATACAGAAGCTCGAAAGGTGAGAATCCTGTGGAGCCTCCCTGTATGCAAATAATAATGGTTCCAAAAATTTGTGCCACTTCCTGACTTGCTCATCGCACATTCTCTTGAGCATACGCTTCAGTGTACTATTAAATTTTTCAGCAAGTCCCTGGCTCATGGGGTGATAGACGCTTGAAAATTTCTGCTTAATATTAAGCATCTTAGTTACGTCTCTCATCAAATCTGAATGGAACTGACGTCCATTGTCACTTAAAATTTCTTTAGGCACTCCAAGCCTCATGAAAATTGATACAAGACTTTCAGTCACTTTCTGAGCCGTAATACTTTTCAGAGGAACAGCCTCTGGGTATCTAGTCGCTGCATCAACGAGTGTCAACACATACTGGTGTCCCTCAGATGATGGTGGCGTAATTGGACCTACCAAATCGATGATGACTCAAAGGAAAGGTTCTTCTATTATCGGCATAGGGCACAAAGGAATCTTCTTCACAGTTCCCCTAGAACAAGTCCTTTGGCAAATATCACAGGAGTAGCAGTGTCTGGAAACGTCTTGGTGCAAGTTCGGACAGAAGAACTGCTGAGTGATCTTTCCCATCGTCTTCTTAACACCCTGGTGGCCTCCGAAGATCTCATCGTGAGCCACCCTCATCACTCTACTCCTATACTCTTTAGGTACCATGAGTGTGAACCTTTCAAGTTGATTCTCAACTATTCTCTTGTACAAAATGCCGTTCTTTAGAATATACTTCTTTTCACCCTTTTCTAAGGATTTCCAAATCTTCTGTAGAGTCATGTCATCTCTTTCTCTCTCTTTAAATACTTTACGGTCACGGATTAGTTCACTAATCTGATCATCGTGAACTCTTCCATCTGGTTCATGGCTGAGACACTTTGTGTCTTTGAGCTGTCACTGTGGGGCATTTCGTCATTTTCAAGGGTGTCAATCTGACTCTCATCTTCAACTGTACTTTGTACATTAGATCCCTTAGTATCATCTGATACTGCCATGGTACTTCCAGTATTTTCTTATGGAGCAGTGTAAAGTACTTTACGTTTATCAGCTGCAAAAACTTCGTTTCCAACTGTGGAAACATGGGAATCTTGTTCATGGAACAATGGTGTATCCGTGGATGAGTCTTTCTTCTCTACAATCATGATCGATGACTTTTGGACAGACAGTGTTTCCTCCATAAACTGTTCGCTTTCCGTTCTCGCCACTTCAGACGTATGATCTTTCTGTTCGGCATTGAGCCTCACCATAGATTCTTCAGACGAATCTTCTTCAGCACGCTCGACAATGGGGAATAATAACTTTGAGTTTCTTCGTCCTGCACAAGGTGCTGACCATGACATTTAGTCTCTTCCCATGCGAGGTTTGGCTGATAAGGGGGAAGTGCCCCTTAGATGTTCCCAATAATTAAATCATACACGACTTCTGGCAGCACTGCTGCGGTCATTTTACCCACAAAGTAGGGGGTGTCTATCTCGACATTTGCGAGCGGAACTTCTCGAGCCGTACTGTCTAATAGTCTCATGGTTGTATGAGTGCCGGTATAGCACTTCTTGGGTATGTACTTTTCACGTACGACCACAAAATTACAACCGCTGTCTCTCAATAGTCGGACATGATACTCATTAACTTTTCCATAAGTTATCGGCAGATTATGTGAATAGCGATTAGACTCGCTCACAACGACTGTATTGTTAAGGATAGACGGTTCTTCACCTGAAGACTTCAGGACTTTATTTCCCTTTCGGAAACCTCCGGACACTGCCGTATTCTTGCAGTCTTCCTTCTGCCTATTATTTGGATTTCCAAAACTCTTGCCACTACTGTTGAAGTAAGGAGGGCATCTACAATCTCGGGCTAAGTGCCCTTTTCTTTGACACCTGTAGCAGACGACCATAGCTCTGGGTTCGCTGCTACTTCGACGTTGTTCTCATAGTTCATTACCCCTGTTATTGCTTTTGCTGCATTTTCCGTTGTTCTTGGCGTATGTTGGTTTAAGCTCTTAGAATTATCGTTTGTGATAATTATTTCCGTTAGTTCTCTACTTAAAATAGTTGCTGTTGCTGTTGCTGTGACTTTTTACATTGCTTTGACTTTGATTCCATGCGTGACTTGACGTAAGTTTCATATGATGGGCTTCTATGTAGTTTTCAGGACTACTTATAATACTTTCGATATCCTTATCTTTCTTCTCTTTTAGGTAAGGTGGCAAGCTCCATCAGCACCGTGCTCAAATATTTATCGATTGAAAAGAAATCGATCAATTCATCAGCAGTCATTTTAACTTTGGCCGCGGTCAACCACTGCCACAAGCCACACATTTCTTACATATTTACTCTGGACTTCATCTTTTGCAGCGGGAATGTTCTATATTTCATACAATATCCACTTTCAGTGCGATTGTAACGAATCAATAATGCTCTCTTCAATTCTTCATAGTTTTTCAACTCATCGACCGTGAAGTTATTGAAAACCACTACTGCTTTTCCCGTGAGGAATGTACCAAGCATTAGAGCTTGTTTTTCTTTTGGCATGTCGTTGGATGCTGCTTGCTTCTCGAACATCAACAAATATTCCTTCTGAACGTATTTGTTTTTTATCTTTTACATACAATACAATTGTCTAACTCTTACATTCATTAATTAACCCTAATAAAAGATTATGTCGTGATAATTGATTACATTTTTCACTACAGTCGACACTCGAGAATGCTTACTTCCATTGTAATGTACACATTATTTCCAGATAAGCCTTTTTAGCTTTCGTGATATGGGCAGCAGAAATCTGATTGGGATTAGCGTATGCGTTATATTGTAGTCATTCATGTTTGCTCTCTTGGGCATAGCTCCTTGTTTTCTTAGCTACATACCCATGACATCATTATACTGTTAAATATCTGCTTTTCACTTTGCGCAACTTTCTTGTGCTACTATGTTACTATAGTGTGTTGTGGTTGGTTCCTTTAAGCTCCAGTCAAATGGGAGATCCGAGAGTGAGTCCTAACAGATACTATTTGGTCACTGTTCTTTTCGAGGTGTAACTTTTTCTGCCATGTGCATATCGAGCTGTCGTATTTTCGTGCTAGACTTATCAGCGCTTCACTCGCTATCCCTATAACTATGTCAAGGAGGCATTAGTTTTTCGTACTTTTGCCCCTCATATATAGCGTATTCGGCAGGTGTGGTTATCCTCTTCTCGTAAGTTTCACATCGGCTATTACGTCAGCATTTCTCATTTGAAACTTTGGATGCAAGTCATCCTAGGCGTATCAATGACATACAATTCCTTAAGCTCTAACATTACATACATCTCCTTTTTCCCAACATCTACCATCAGTTTGCGGCTCGCTAAAGCTCCATAGCACCCCAATGTCTATCGTGTTCTGTCTATTTCATTTAGTAGCATCCTAATTCTCTGCGAGGTATAGTCTGAACGGACAAGGTAAAAGTTTCCTTACTTCGCGGATCCCTACATCCACACAATGCACACTCTGTGATACCGTCCTCGACTGTATTATATGCATTGTGTATCCTCTATCAGGAAAACCCAGTATAATTCTATTCTCGAGCACATCTCGCGAGGCATAAAGCATCTTCTCGTGTGTAGAATGACCAATCTCCTTATAATCTAACCTCCTCTACTTATTGAGATAGAAAGACATTCCACTGTTCACAAAGTCTACTTTTCATTAAACATGCATCTTGATATCATATAAATTCAAATTTTTCTACTTTCAGATCCTAACCTGATAGTGCCGATTTTCGTCATTATGTCTATTATTCAATCGTAGAAAAGTCAAAGATATAAACGGCGAGAATCACATATCAACATCATATGATATAATATATATAATATATATATACTTATACTTTGCTAAAGGATAGCATAATTTAAGAATATCAATAATGGACTACTATTGATATAAATTTAGTGATATTACCTGATACTAGTACCATATAATAAGTATTTTCATATGTAGTACTTATATTATATAGCGAAAAATTATTAAATATCTCTAGACATAGCATCAACAACTTTGTACATAATTAGCTATTTACGTAATCATTTATGAGCTATATATATTTACCTACATTCACATAAGTCAGCTTCTAAAAGAGGATATATAAGAAAATATTTTCTACAACACAGATTGAGGAAAACAACTTCATTAGATTTCAGGCGATAATTTTGCCGCGATAGAAACAAAGTTTCCCTAGGAAAAGAGACGTAAGTATAATTTGCCTCAACATTAATCGCTAGTATAGCCTACGAAATTTTACTCTACTCTATCCTCAAGACATGTGGTGATAAAGTGTTAATATAATATTTCAATACTTATTTAGACAAGGATATAGAACCTAAGGATTCAATTACATAATAACATAATAAGTAGTCTTTTTGAGTTATAGATATACGTACCCTAATATTTCTTGTGATTATATTTAAATATATTTCTGTAAGTTGATTATCATATACATACTAGATCATATGTCACACTAGAACATGTTACTCTATTTAAGTACATATATGTATTCATAACTGAAAATACTTTCGTGTTAAATATTTGAACTGTATGCATTGGCGAAAATATATTGTAAAATGATGAGATACAAAGATAACCGATAAATCACGTCTCCTCTGTTGAATTCTGCTGTGTAGAAAAATTGTGACACCATATGAGGCTTTCGAGATACACAGAGTGTTACTCTCGGTGAATTGACAATGTCTCTGCGTTAACAGCGTGTTGAGTCTAAATCTCGCAACCCTCTATGAAAGAAGCAAAGTAGCTGTGATTCCGCCATGTGCTCACCCATATTTTTTTATCTTTTTATTACTTCGCATGACTAGGCGCCAGCAAGGAGATAGGTGGGAGCGATTTGATTCACAGTTCAGTGATATGCTTCTTATGACAGCATGAAATTTCTATACGAGCGGCGTGAAACTGCAAGAAATTTTGCACCGTACTAAGAGTATTTAATAGAATAATGTAAAATGCTATCACTGTCTAAAATATATTCAATACATACTGTAAACTAAGATATATCAGTCTCGGATAATACGGCCAGTACTCTCCTTTTGTATGCAAGAGCTGCCCTTGTGGACAATCAAGTCTACTATATGTATATAAAGATACTGAAGAGATATAAAATATAAAGTAGAGGATCTTCTTCAGGGAAATTGCTACAACTCCATTATTATTTTTATCATGTGAGTAATTGGGGAGTGGATATACTCATTGGTAGACTAGAATAATAGTCTCTTTCCTTCACGTTTGTTGTTTGACAACCAGAGAAGGATCTAAGAGGGTGCCCAATATGCGTATCAAATCAATATATAAATACAAATACTAAATTACACATTTTTCAAAGATAGAATAAGATTACAAATATTAACGAAGTTACCAAATCTTGTAAATTCTCGAACAGTCTGGACTAACTTATATATATAAAATGTAACAGTAATAAATTTTCCACGTTAAGAAAACTAATTATTCACCGTGCACAAGCTTGTTCATAAGATCATAGACTATTGGCATAACACCTCCACCAGGTGAATATACGAGACTATTCTGTGAGCATTGGATGCTATAAGGAAACTAACACCCAGAACGGACTATAAAATGCAGTCGTTTGAAGGGCCACATTTTGCTCAACCTAATTTAAAAGTCCCAATTATTTGCCTAAAGAGAATATCCATTTTTTACTCTGCGATTGAGAGTATGGTTAGTTACCTGTTGTATGAGAATAGCATTATCAAGTAAAAGAAGATAGGAAATAAACAAAAGATAATATCAAAAAATAAACCAAGTGAAAATGCAAGAATACAAGAGATAATAGACACGTGCAAAAAATAGTATAGAAAACCATAGCCTAATGAGATAAAGAAAAAACGTGATAATTATTACAGTTATAGATAGAGCTCTAGTTGGTTTGCGCTATTTAGCTAACTAAGTATAGCGAGTATGCGGTAGATCCCTATCTTAGACTGACTCGTGATCGCTCCCTCTTTAGCGGACACAGCAGACAAACCTATATATATGATAGAGACCCTGAGACTGCGGTTACCAATATATGGATATATTAATCACAGCTAACGTCAAACAGGAGAGTCTCAAATTAAAAGATTTCAACCGCTTACGTTTTACTCATATTAAAATGCAATCTCTATGGAGTCATTTATTTGTATGGATGTAGGACGATGCAGAATGTATTAATCCAAAAATTCTAGAGTAATATACCATACAATGTAGTTAGGGATTTTTAGAAATGAATTGTTGTAAGTAAAAAGGATAATGTTCAAATTTGTTGCATATATCTACGTAGCAAAAAGTAATATCGTGAGATAAAGACAGTGAAGAATAAAAGCCTTTTCTTAAGCTGAAATAATCTGTACAATATTTAATTATGTAAACTAGAACAAAAAAAGAGAAAAAAAATAAAAAATAATTAAAAATATATTTTAGTGTGAGATTAAGCTATACAATCTCGACGAGTCAACTCTACGAGTCTGAAGCTTTAAGTTAATAGAATATTGGTCTTCTCTTTTACAAAAAGAATCATTTAAATAAAATCAAGCAATAGTCTTGTACATCTCTTGAGATACAGTCTAAAGTTACGAATAGGTTCAATATTAGATATAGGGAAGACATGGAATGAATCAATGTTTTCGAAAAATATAACTGCTCGTGTGATGATCAGTAACAGATGTCCTACGCTCTAAAATATACGTCGACTACTATTGATGCAGAGTGACTCCCACCACTTAGGTTTAGAAAAGTACCGAAATTCGACAATCCCAAGGTAGTTGCGATGAGAATGTACTCCTCAGCATTACTACCTGCACTACTCTACTCCTTGGCCTTATCATATAAACTAGTAGTATAGTCTTCTCTCGCCAGCACCCAGTTATTACAGCATTAATTAGAGCGGACACCCACGATCGAACTATAATTAGAGAAATTAGTATCTCTACAGTGTGCAAGTATTATTCCACTGCGTATTTAAGAGAACAAAGGTATGTGTGATAACATGGCTTAGGGAGGGTAAGAAAGTGGAGATGTGTACTATTAATATTTCTATATATTATAGTCTACCTGCTAATTAACATACTTTATGTATGTATAAATAATGAAAGTTTCATTACTTCTCTATCATTATGTCATTCTTCATACCTTCGGCTTATTATAACTTCAACGACATACATAATGCTTTCAATTCTCTCACTACTATATGTTAATCCAATACACATATAATGGAGTCAAAGTATAGTTTTCTGCGTGCGCACTTAGCTAACTGACCACTTAAGTGACTTCCATTCGATGAATTAATAAAATGAGAGAAAGTGCTGAAACTTCTTCACTATTTCTTAACGATTTTCTTAAAATTTGTGCAGTGATAGCTTTAAAAACTCATATATGTGAAAGAGATATATACTGTAATTAATCATAATAGTTATATTTAAGGAAATCCGCAGTTTATACAAGTTTTACATCAAAACAATATAAAGTAAAAACAAGCGTAATTATGAGAGACAAGGAAAAGAGGATGTGTTTTATCTGTCGAGATGATTGACTAAGCTCTGTAGAATCTATATGTGAGTACCGTTTTTAAAACGGTTTATAGAAAGGAGTGTCTTGTATGTGTCGAGAAGTTCTTCAAATCTAATAATCTTCCTGAGGACAGAACTAGCACTGACGTTCGATCATCAGTGAATAGACCAGTCCCATACGTATTAAATCACAATATCAAATTCCTTATACGCCAGAATTTTTCTGTGTCTCGAATGATGAAGAACTCCATCTCATCCCTACCTCTACGAAGGCAAGTGATTCCCCAACCTAGATAATAAGAAGACATCAGTTGCTACAAAATAGATTATCTGTCTCACCTAAATAAATATTCATATATCTACAGACTAAGTGATAACATTCTAGTCTCCACGTAAGATATGTGGCTCACATCATATCAAGATAAATTTGCTTCCAAATATTCACTGTAAATGTTACTGCGCTAATAAATGGTTGTGAGTGACATGAGGTTTCTTCGATCTCCTTTGAGCAAGTGCATACAGAAAGGCGTTCTAACCATCTGACCTTTCCCGATAGCATCTTTACAGGGATTTAGCAAAACGGTAGTTGAACCCCGATTAGACTCCAATAGTATTACTCATTTTTTCACCTCCTCGTTGTGAACTGCAAATGAACGTCGACTATAAAAAGACGACAAAGGAAGGTGACACTTTTGCAAATGAGCCTCCCTGAATTGTTTGACACATAGCAGCAACGAATGCACAAAAATACATAAAGTCTTTGATCTTCTAACTTCCACCTATCAGCTCTCTCGACAGGAGGTAAATAACACATAAGATACAATAAGTTAGAGTGGCGGAGAAAAGATTACAGCCCTTCTGTATACAAAAGATCAAGTGCTTTAACATCCATATTAAGTAACTCGTTGAAAAAATTATTAGAGCACTACAATAAAGTCCGCATTGCACAATTATTAGAAAATATCTTACCTGGAGCAGAATATGCTTTACCCTCCAACCAAACTCCCACGGTAATCATTTAGCAAAGCAGGTTATATAGTGGTTTATAAGAGATTGCTTTAGGTTAACATTATATTTGAGCATTATGCCAGCTACATAAAAATATAATAACCTAGAGTCTCATCGTTTCACTGCATAGTCGAACAGATTATTGCTATAAAATTGGCAATGGTAGCCTTAAATACACCAATCTGTTTATGCGAGAAGAGCTTTTCTCAGTTAGATATGCTGGAAAAAGGAACTTGGAATCAAATTATTTATGGGAACAAATTTGATTTCCCTCCAGTGATATGTAGTGTTACAAACAATAAGTGGTAAGGATATGCAATTATCAATATACCAAGAGTACATTCATCTCCAAAATGAGAAGCTCTTCGCATAAAACAGATTGTTTACCCGCCGAACACTCAGCTTATATTGGGGCTTAGGCGTAATCTCTTTGGAGTTCAACAGCACAATACTATCGATGCGGTCGGATTTTCTGAAAATGCGAGATTCTGCAATGGGTCAGTGCTTCCAAAGTTTTTAAATGATAAAACGAATGTAAAAAATTTTCAATTAATTGTTTCTCCTTCTATAATATGACTGCTTAATTCAAAACAATATTCTGGTAGATACAGGGAGTTCATTTCTATTTTAAATGCTTCTGCAGAACAAAGGAAAGATATGGCTTTCCTACAGCTGCTAATGGAAGTCAAATAAACATTTATGATTGTATAACTAAAAAAACTAAATTTCGTGCTAAAACTGGCTATGAGCATATATTTTTAATAGCTGATGTAATTGAAATAATTTTAGGATAGATTTTTTACTAAATTAAATTTAACCTAGCATTTTAGCCTCAATTAATATGGATAATTGATGCACAACTGTCTTTCTTGTGAAGTCATTCAAGGGAATGATTCTGAAGCACTACCCATAACAAGATATTTTAATTATATAAATTTAACTCTTTTCCTAAACTCCCTTCCGCCGCCTTCCTTTTATACTTCTCTATTAGGTGAATATAAAATTGTGTTTGATGATTATATAAATTTAGAAAAATTACAAAGTATAGACATAATTATAATAATAGTATCCCTGGGGTAGCTATCAGGACCATGCCTCCTACAAGTGTAATAAAATAGAAAATTAGGAATAAAGGTGATTATTAATAATGAAAATGAATTTAAATAATACAAGTGAAATAGGCTTTACAAAATTTCCTCTTTCCCCCGCTGAACAAAATTCCTTAAATGAATTAATTCCTTAAAATTTTAAGGGAAATGGGTCCCCCAATAAACATTAAAAGTCGCCGAATCTCTACTTGTTTATATGATAAGGCCAAAGAAGAGAATAGGCAGGTTATAAATGCTGGGGTGACTTTCTCCCTCGCACTCACCTTGGGGATTTCCGATTTTGGTACTTTCAAAACCTAGTGGTGGAGTCCGAATAGTCAGCCGATTTGAGATTACTGACACAAACCGCTGTTCGAGACAATTTCAGTCTCCCTAACTTAAATTACTTTACGAACTTACTTCACGGGTGTAAAGTATTTTCTGTTTTAGACTTAAAAAAGGCATTTTATAACCTTAAAGTCCACCCTGATTGTCGAAAGTTCTTAACTATAAATACTCCTTTTGGCAGTTTCTCATATGTAGAAGGCTTCCATTCCAGTCCCACTAGTTTTACAAAATACATATCTTTAATTTTTTCTAAAATCCCTAACATTTTTATATTTATTGATATATTCTCATCGCCACTCCTACTCAGGATGAACACATGAGGATTTTAGAAATGGTACTAGACCGGTTGAAATCTTTTAATTTGACTTAGTGCTGAAAGTGCCCAAATTGGACAGTCTCGGGTTAATTTTTAGTTTTATGTGGCCGAAGGCTCCATGCTCCCAGATGAGGCGATTAAAACACTGCTATATGAATATCCCAAAACCCGAAGACTAGCAAAGATTTACTTCTTTCATAGGCAGTCTAAACCTATTTTCAGTCTTCGCGTCCTGGTATTTCTGGAAATTATTTCTCGCTCTTCTTTCTTTCTCAAAGGTACACCATTACACTCAAACGCAGAGTAAAAGATCCTGAGGCAGAAGAGCCCTTTAATACTGGCCCAATTGGCCTCAGAAAATGCTATACCTTGGGTTTTCCTTTTCTAATAATGCTCAAATATCTTTTTTCACTGTTGCTAGTCAGACAGCCTTGGCCGGTGTTAGTAGTTTCTACGGAAAATGAAAAAACAGTTCGGCTGGGATTTTACAGTTATCGATTGATCCTACTGAAATTGGTTATAGTATATATAGCATTGTATTCCTTCTCTTGGTGAACACAATTAAGAAATTTTCCCACCTGAACCAGCCTGTCAAATGGGTCTTGTGCCAGCTTTATTCAGTCACCACGTCACTGACAGTGAGAGATGATGCTAATCACTTGCTAGCAAGAGAGCAGCAATACTTTCTTGTCAGGTTATGATTTGACTGTACATCATTTTAAATCTGAAGAAAATATTCTTGACAAGATTCTTGGATAGAAATCCAGCTCAAAGAACCACTGAATGGCCATCAAATTGCCCACTCCTTCCACTTCTGCGGAAAAAGTAGAAAAGTGCAGCAACAACTGCTGCTCTTCAAATTGGAGATTCAGATTACTGAAGCAAGAAAGTCATTCCAGAAGTATCTGTCTGAAGTCTTGGTGTCACCAGATTTTTTACCCCAGCAGAATTCTTCAACAGAGGATGGACGGTTATGCTCTTGCATCAATTTTTAATATTTGCCGCCAATGATATATTTAAGCTTTTTCAGTGTAAGACTGGACTACAAAAAACTGCAAGCAGCACAAGAAGCTGATGTACAACTGCAGAAATATTTTAAAATAACCAAAGAAAATAACGGGTCTTAATGCTTACAAAAAGACTCATTATGTGTGTGGATGTGTCTTACTAGTGCGCTTGTTGAATCTATTTCCACTTACTCACCACATGTCTTTGTTCCAGAATCCTTTATTCTTCCTGTTATTTCTTATTCTCACTCTTTAGGGCATTTGGTGTTAAGAAAACTCCGGCATCCTTTAGAAAGCGCTTTGTATGGAAAAATATGCCAAAGTATGTAAAGCAAATTGTACAAAATTGTGATGCATGTCAGAGATTTAAATCTTTCTAGCAAAATAAGCCCTCCATATGAATCTTATCGGCCAGTATCGGCCAAATTTCAAGTAGTCCATATTGACATTCTTAAAATGCCTCAATGCAAAAGCTATAAGTACCTTTTAACCTTGATTGATTAATTTCTGCCTATCTCTTTGCTTTTCTTTTGCAAAAACATAGAAACTTCTACCATAGTTGGAGTATACTAGAGAATTTTCGACCCATAGCCTAGCTTGGAATGTGAACTTACGGTCTGAATAGAGGAACACAGTTTACGTCGGACTTATTCAAGAGTGTGTGTGAGGAGTTGGATCCCGGCATAACTTTACCTCCGCTATACCCCACAGAGCAATGGCCTCATCGAAAACTCCCAGATAGGACATTGCTGGGATTTCTGCGAGCTTTGCTGTCGGATGAGTTGGAAAATGTAAGTATTATTGGCTAGATCTTCTCCCCATTGAGCTATTGTGTCTGCGTACTGCCCATTGAATTCAGAAGGAACCACCCCTGCCATCTTAATGAGCCAAACTTCAACTCTCCCTGGAGCCTTAATAGAATCAGCTTGAGTCCCCCTTCCCATGCCATGATAAACTTACGCTGAAAACTTAAAATTATTGTTTAGTACTCTTGTTCTTACAGAATACGTTGTTGTTATCAATATACTACTTATACTTATATAATGTAACACAAAGTCAAAATTTTATTAGTTAAAAAAAACTAAGAGAATATGAAGAAAACTAAGATAATTTCCACTGCTAATAAAACTGAATTTTCGAAACTCCATAAAAAAGTTTATCAAAATTTCAACAACAAATGTAAGATAAATTATAAGGACTCAAATATAAGACAAAAATGAGTCTTATATACCTATAATTAATGATTTATAAAAATTTTTAATGGTGCTAAAGTTTATATATTCTAATGCCAGTATACTCTTGTGATATAAAGATGAAACTTGTATGTAACATATTGATTACTTTTTAGGTATAGTCATTTTGTTAAATTTACGTTTCTTCTACCACTTGAATTTTCACTTAATCTTCTCTATTCTTCTAAAATTAAGTACTGTAGAAGTGACTGGGTTGTTCAGGTGTGAATCTCCAAGTAAACTTGGAAATTCACCCTCCAAAGTCACCAAGTGCAACAATTAAAGTTCAGTAACGAGTGTAAACACATTTCAATGTTCTTGTTTATAAAATAATTTTGTATGTTTGACGTGAATATGTCTTAAGAATTACGAAATATTGTGGCGAGAACACGCCGTAAAATGTAAAGTTGGTAATGGTTGGCAATTGCCCATTAAAAATTTACCCTTGTCAATTCCGTTATTATTTAAAAAATCGTAGGAAGAATATAAAAAAGAGAAAACAAAAATTTTGTTGCATACTGACGCACATTGTAAACTAAATCTGCAAATAAACTAGATAATAAATAAACTATCAGACGAAAATATCTTTTAATTAATGCCCGTGAAATAAAATAAAATAAGAAAATATTATTAAAATAAGAGTAAAAGAAAAATATATTTTCGTGGTTCGGGCTTGACCCTATGTCATTTCACGTTTGGTGATTTTCCCAGAGTGACTTTCGAACTAACAATAAAGAAATAAAACAAATAAATTGCATACGTGTAAAATACTATACCTATATAGATAAAATTAAAAATATTAGTATAAAATTAAAAAAATTTTTAATATGAAATTACATTCTTATTCTTCCCATCCATACAGGTAGGCAAATATAAAATCTAGAAAGAAGATAAGATCCGAGACGAGAAGGAAAAACACTAATCTTTGCCTTTCAAATTACAAGAAGAAAAAAAAGTGAAGAGAAAAATTTAGAAAAAAAAAAGGAAAAAGGACAATGAATTCCGTTTCCCTTATCAGAAGGGTAAGAATTGCTATAATTTGTTTTGATCTGCTACAAGTTGATCATAATTGATATAAAAATTAATGGAATAAAGTAAATGCTTCATTAAAAAGAACTGAATGTTGTTTTAATTACTAATAAAAAATTAAGTAATGTTGAATCTGAAATAGTGGTTAATTCTCTTCTCTGATCAGGTTCCGTTATATGAGCCGAATTTCGAGTTCCCAGTTCTTGATTCCAAATTTCGAGTTTTTCAAGACCTACTTTCATGCTAGAAGTTTGTAAGTTGCAGACCATATAAGAATCTAACAGAATTACATCGAAGTTGTCCATCGAAGGAGTCCCCTTGGGTCAAACCTTCAGACAAAAATAAAACAACAACTGACACCATTAACAGAAGCGATAACCTCCGTCAAGGTATATACATGAGAGTATTACTTTTAGTTACCTTATTTTATTTCAATGAATAGCCCTAATAAGAGATAACTCGATCAAGATTGGGCCGAAGATATTGTTATAGTAATTTTTTTTGTAAATAATTAATAAGTAACCGACGGATCTTTCTCAGGTTCCAAGGAAGCCCGGTTAAATTTTCTTGGTGTTTGTAGATCGCTAACATAAAAAATAAAACAATTACATTATTATTATTATCTATTATTGTTATAATTATTATTATTATTATTATTATTAATTATTATTATATTATTATTATTATCTTTGACCTAAAATTATTCGTATTATATCATTTTATTATCATCATTATTGTTAGTTAATCATAACCAATTAGATCATCTATCATTTCACCTTTCTCATCTCATATCCATTATCACCAGCATCGTATAGGGATAAGCATATTATTTTTCGATATATATATATATAATATAATATATATATATTATATATAATATATATATATATATAAGGGAGGGCTACATAAGTATATTTTAATGTTGTTTTTATATTTTATACGAAGAGTTATAGTCTGTCTTCACCGAATATACGAAACATCTTTTGACAACTATAATTTATTTATTATTTATATTATTTTTAAATTATTTAAAACGTCGTCATTATCTGTTTATTTAGATAATCTTTGGAAATTGAGCAAATTTGTTATTAATGTGGTTTAAATTTTCCCCGTAAATATAGTCGCAGATAAATGATTATATTTTGTGAAGTTTAAGGTTTCACATTTTAACCCAAAATAATTTTCCATATTGTTGTTTCTGCTTATCATATTTTATAACACAGCCCACTTAGTCTGAATTTTGATGAATGAATGAATGATCTCAGACATCACTCCAAAGGTGAGTGGTGCTCCTTTTTCTAAATATTAATTTTAGTATATTATGTTTATAAAATAGTGTTGTGGACGAAATTATAATAGGTAATGTAAAACGCTAAAAATTTATATTGCAGTGCAGTGTTAAAACCATCGTCTTCATTCTAAAAACGAGAAATCTTTTATGAGCTTACCCCTCGTTGCCTCTCAAGGGTAAGGAAGCTTAACTTTTCAGAATTAATAATTGATAGGAATGAAAAATTAAAATAATAGACAATTGAAAGAGCAAATATAGGACTTAACTAATTTGAATTATTTTATTATAGGGTTCTACTATAGGGCTTTATACTAGTGAAGAACCTGTTTCTCTGTTGCCTAGTTTAGGTTGTGAAGTCGGTTTAAGAAATTGTGGAAACAGGCTTATTATAGTGACTTCAGTGTTAGCCTATTTTATAGCCTTATAGCCTAAGTGAAACTCAGTGTATCCTTGACATTTAGTGTAGTTCTGCAGGCTACACCTTAGGGGATAACTATGAGCACAAACTACTAAAATCGATTAATTGACTTCTTCGCCTTACAACGGGCAACAATAACCTCTGCTCTGAGAATAAACTCTGCAACTGTAAATTGTAACCTTAAGTTAAGTGAAAATTTTATAGATTATATATTGTAAAAATTAACACAGTATTTGTAATTGTATGAAAGATTTTGTATGCAAGGGAATAAATTACCCCCATAGTCAAGTCTTGAACCAGATATAAGGAATCCACACATAGAACATAGATGTTTAATATTATTATTGTTGTAAATATTTGAAGTATTGTGTACCCCATGGGTTCTCACATGCTTCTTCTGTAAATAAATTAAATAAAAATAAGATTTAAATAGTTAAATATTAAAGTAAATCATAATTATTTATAATAAAAAATAACAGAATACCTTTTTCTTTCTATCCCTTCTGTCTATCATCTGTACCGAGCTTCTTCTTGATTCTATTTAAAAATTAAAGTTAATTCACTAATTAAAGTAGAAAACTAGCCACACACCACTCCAGCACCAAACATTCAAGCAGAGTCAACGCGGCAGTTGTGACTCACGTTAGGCATTATCAGATACGCCTAATTTACCTCGCATTTTGTGTAAAGAAGATACATCTTGATCGTTGTTGTCTTCCTTCTGCTGCGAGGTAATCTATCAAATTCCGTTCTCACTTCTTACTTTTTCTTCTTATATATGCTATAATGAAATAATACTTTTGATTCATATTAGTCTAATTCTGAAATAAAAATAATCTTCAATTTTACAATATAAGGAGAATATAGCTGTAGAATTATAGGGTACACTGACTCTACCGCAGTATCTGGGACACTTTCTACCCTGCTGCTGTATTCTCCGCCACATAGAAACGTAAAATTAAAGTGGCGCCCGAACAGGGACTCTGTTTCTGTTCGGTGCTTGCCCAGTTGTGACTAGTTCACCTGAATCTTCACAGAAAACACTAAAATATTATAATTTACACTTTATTACATTAGAATAGTTTAATTGGTTCAAGTATCAATTATAATTGAGTGAATCGTATGAACGTAGAGTGGTTGAATAAACATACATTTGACCAAATGGCTGACCACCGCGATTACGAAAAATTGCAACAAAAGGCTTTAGCTGACCTTTTAACAAGGGAAGACTTAGATTTAGCCACAGATAAAACTGATAATAAAGGATCGAAGGTCCATGACCTAGATTCTAAATTAAATAAACCTGCTAAAAATAACAAATTTGACAAACAACGTGAAAGAAATAAAAAATCAAACATGGATGAACAAAAAGAACATGATACACAACCAATGAGTCTTGATCAATATTTAAAAGAAAATAAATCTTTGCTAGACGAAAACGATTCAGCAGATTCACCTAGGTCGTCCCAGGATAACCTAGAGTATTCAGACACTGAACATTTTCACCCCCATAGTACAGAAACACATAGAAAAAAATATTCCCAAAGAACAAATACAGTACCCACAGTGCCTAAATCTCCCAAATCACCTGGACAAACGCAGACACAGAACACTGAAACTAAAACTATTGATTTAATTGACTTAGATTTGGAAATTAAGGAGACACTCCTTAAACCTCCAATCAAAACAAACACAGATTATACACAGGCACAAGTTAGATCTCATAGATCGTCCAAACAAACAAAGACACAGCCACAGCCATATAATTCTTTTCAGGGATCTGAATCTGAATCTGAGTCTGAGGATCCACCTTTGTATTCGGGTCCTGAGATGAAGAGGAAGTTAGATTCTATGGAAAAAGCCATACTTCTTTTGACACAGCTTGTCAAAAATTCCCAGAAACTCAAGGTCGTAGATCCCGGTAAATATAAGCAGATCAGAACTTCCTCGTCTACTTAAAAGATTTTGAAGACTATTGTAGTCTTCATTATCCTAATGCTCCTCACCAATGGGTACGGCTTTTAGGTCGTCAATTGGAGGGGAGTTTTGCTAAATTGTACCGGATCTTAATCAAAGATGACAGAGATTATTTCTCTGTTAGAGACACTTTAGTGGGTTGGTTCCAGACCGAAGAAAAACGCAAAAACGAATATAAGCTTCAAGCTTATCACGCTGCTCACAGAGAGAAAGGTGAGAGTATACGAATGTATGCTCTCAGGTTGGAAAGATTAGCTCGTCGAGCATCGAGGCTTGGATATGAGAACACACGATTCCTTGCGAACTGCTTTCTTGTGTAGTCTTCCACCATACATAGAGAAGAGTGTTCGCAAATACATTAAGATGCAGGAACTTGATGGAAATTTGCGTGTTTCCTGGGAAAAGATTGTTGGCTATGCCGACTCTCTTGAAACAGATAACACTGAGTTTCCAAATTCTATATCTCATACATCCCCAGAACTCTTTAATCAGCCAACTCACCCACATAAATCGCATCCACCTCCACCGAAAGACAATTTAAATGATACAGTTGAATCCATTATACAGATTAACACTGTTTACCCTAGTTGGACAGATGTTTTAAAAAACAAAACAAAGAAAAATTCTTCTAAAACAACTTATATACCTCATAAGTCCCAGGATACTGATCGTAGTCCTCCAGGTAGAACTAACGGTTCCCGATTTTATCATGATAATCTCCGCAGTGTTCAACACACCTCTGGCGATCAGTCTCGTTCTTCCCCGCGCTACAGAAATTCTGCCCCTCGGGCAGTTAGTGAAGATAGGAAGGGCCTGATATGTGAGTATTGCGAAAATCGGGGCCATCAGATGAAAGAATGTTACAAGTATCTGGGAATATGCGCTTACTGTAAAAAGAAGGGTCACATAAGGGCTGAATGTCGCTCTTATAAATCCCCTCAGTCACCACCCACGCTGGAAAGGAAGATAATTTGTCCCTTCTGTGAGGGGCCACATCCAGGAATTAGGTGTACTCACAGAACACCTCCCCGAAATAACACCACTGCTCCAGACACTAATAAACCCAGATCCCCTAGGGACT
>JABUQX010100689.1:37500-58219 GCA_015478945.1 Trachelipus rathkii | reverse complement strand
GTAAATTTACTCTCTGAAGTTGTTAAGTATGTAATTATATCTCTTTATGTATGAATGTAAAATTGTACTAAAGTTATACTAATATTCTCTCATTTGTTAATATTTGTGTGACATCCTTCACGTTCTTAACTGTATATAGATGATTATTACATATCTCATTCTTATGTCTATGTAACTTTATATGTGTATTATAGTGTTAGAAAACTTATATTAATATATATTAGTTTTGTTAATACTTTCACTAATATATATTATATATATATTATAATATATATATATATTATATAGTATAAAAATTCTTGCAAGCGTATATAATTAGTTAAAATAATTTAAACTACTAGAATGACATTTAATAATCGTAATATATGTATTAGTTTTTAACGTCTACACTATTATTATAATTAATTAATTTAGGTACTTATCCCTAAGTTTAATTATTTTTCACCTAGAAATCATTGTTTTATGGTATCTAACCACCTACAACACGTCAGCCGCCGCCACGAAACACTTAACATACATTTGCACTATGCAAATATCCCGCATAGGGGCTTTGGACAGTATAGTTTAGTTTTCCTCGAGACAAAATATGAAAGTTAAGCCATATAATAAGTATTTATTCATAAATTAATAAAATATATGAATAAATCAGAACTAATTTGATAATATATAACATTTATAATGTGTTATGAATAGTATCTGCAAGATTTATTGGCCCCTAATACTAATATTATGCAAGGTGTTAATTATTAACTATATATCCGTTAGTACATCAGCAAATTCAATACGTATGGTAAATGCACAACGTTATATATATATACTGCATCAGATGTAAAAGCTATTATGCTCAAGAGTGAGTTAATTTGAGAATAATGTACTTTTAAATGAATTCCGTATTTTCTTATTCTATTATTAAATATAATCAACTATCTATACTAATTATTACTAATATAATATATAATCATCTATTCTCAATTCTAAGAACTACTACTATCTATTATATTTTGCAATTTATATATAAACTATAATTCATTATATTTGAATACCACTTTTAATAAAAATAATATAATATAAATAATTAAACATATATATATTATATGATTCCATATTACTATAATACCTGTAAATAAATGTTTATAAAAATTCGTAAATGTGTATTAATCTCAGATAACCGATTTCGACATAGAAGTGGTACTAAACATCATACGCTATAGATAGACTAATATTTAAGAATATCTTAATATTAACGTTAATACTATTATCTAAATTAATCTGCAACGTTAACCACTTAAATACTTGTCAATTAAAGAAGACCTTCTTCATACAATTAACATATAAATAACTCGTATGCATAAAGTATGAGTTGTATAATCGTATCTTGGATCGTGATAGGAATTCAGAGATTATAGATTAGATACAGCAATAAAACTTGTTAAGATATTAGCATCATATATCCATAATTAGAAATTTTTTATTATAAGTTTTAATATATGTCTAAGAATTCGTGGCTAAAGATATGGAAAGGGTAGACCAATTAAAAATGATACTACGGTAGATTTATACAATAAACATTTTATACTGGGAACTACTTAATATATAGAATATCAGGATTACGTCTATAAAACTCCATATTGAGAAAATAAAAAATACCAGTTTACAAGTAGAGACGAAGTCTGAGATTCCAAAAAAATTAGGATACGAGGTAAGGGATAATCCCTCATTATTCTAGAAACTAGTTGGACACTAGGTCGTGGTTTTGAGGGCACTAACAAAGTTTCAATGTCGTTAAGGTCTGGAAAGTAAAACCTGAGATAAAATTAACAATATAAATAAATTTTACCCAAGAATACTTACGCAAAAATTATAATTTTTGCACTTACTCAAAAACACAATAGCAATAAATATTTTAATTAGAATAGATCAGCAACGGCATGGACAATCCGGCTAAGATATGTATTTGAAAGCAACATACGCACACGTACACCGATAACTGTATTGTATTAATCGTACAAAGTTTTACAACTCCCCCAGCCACTATGGTTTACAAGGCGAATGGTTAATACTGCTGAACGGTTTTGCGTAGCTATCCAAATCGCACATCCGCACGCTTTTAATGCGACAGTATTTGATTTTGGTAATAGCATCGACACTCAATCGATATGTAATAAGCGAATGTAATAGATATAACAGACAATAACTAGTTCTTAAATCTAATAGTGATTTCAGATATTATAGAACGGCACGCTAGGAATATAAAATATGCGTCTGAATATAAAAAATATATTTAGTACTTAGTCGTAGTTCCGCAAGAGGTAAGGCTTATAACTCTCCAAGTCTTGATCTAGTCTAATATAGATCTTTAATTTCGTCATTTACGGCTTTCACAACTCAGTGTTTTACTCACACTGTTACTATATAATCTCAAACATGGATAATTAGACAGAGGCAATATCCCTAACAGGATGGATGGTACAACATATCAATTACTTATTATTATATATCTTCCTTAAAAGTTCAAAGTCAATTATTATATCCCGACAATTAATCTCTAACACTGAGTTTTACAAACGTAAATACTCTTCTATATTTCTAAAATTTCTCAACTCTCTACAATCATATATATATCTAGTATCAACTCTCAAATCCTCACTTAGATTTCCTTTCTATCTTTCCTTCTATTTTTACTCCTTTTACAGTAATTATCTAATAACAGCTTATTTACTTTAGTCTTATTCTTTCCCTAGTTAAAAAAAAATATATTCAATTATCTTTTTCTTCCCTTTATTATTCATGTAAGATTGAAAAGGATGCTAAGACAAGCTCACTTTACAAAATAAACTGAGGAGTAATAAAAATATTATTTCATCAGAATTAATAGAAATTAATATTAAAAAATTGGTCCGAAGAATTGATTATTTAAAATAATATAATATATTAATATTAATATATTATAATATAATATAATAATAAATAATAATTAAATAATAATAATATAGGATAAATAATATAAATAATAATATAATAATATATAATTAAATATTAAATATATAATAGGATAATAATCTGAATATTTTAATATATAAATAATATATAATTAATAATAATTTAATAAAAATAACTTATTATAATTAAATATAATGTTATTATATTTAATATAATGAAAAGAAGGATATATAAGGAATTTACATTCTTACTAAAAAAAAACAATGACTTTTATATAAGTTTAAATATTATAAATCTAAATATATTAATAAAAAAAATAATAATTTAATTATATAAAAATAAAATATGCACCACTGCAGGGTGCTTACCTGGGTGTTTGACCCAGTTTTTTTTTCTCTTTCAACCAAACGATAAACAATTCACTTTAGAATTAGCTTTATCACTCAAATTCCACTTCGACAACTTATACTCACAATAAATAGAAAAAGATAGTAAAAATAATAGAACTGCTACAATATTTTGGTAAGCCTTTATTAATAATCAATAAACAAACAACATTCACACATATAAGAATCAGTTCGCATGAACCTAGAATGCGGTTGCGGAACAGAAACTCTCAGACTTCTAGAACTTCATCAAGAGAATCAACTCAAACTAAAAAAACTCACCTTTAATCAATCATAAAAAAATAATATGATTGAAATAATTTTATAATAGTATAGCAAAGAATAATAAATTTAATCAAATAATATTGATAAAATATATAGATATAATAAACACATCCTGTTGCAGTAAGTTGTGAAAAGTCTGAGTTTGTTTCACGCTTTTAAACATATATAAATGTGAAGTGTAGTAGAATCCACTGAAAACATTTTTAGTCTATAAACTTTTAATAGAAATAAAATCTACCAAGCAACAGACAACATGTATAATAATATAATAAATAATATAATAATAAATAAAATAATCGGTAATCAACAACAAAAAAACACAAAAAAATAAACAGCAGAGTACAAATGGTATTCTTGTTGGTGAGATCGTTCGAAGCAGTATAAACCAGTCACTTCGTGAGCCAAAAATTGACACACAAAAACAGCTAAATTGACTAACATTACCCCTTTACCTCACCTAAGTTGTCTAACTATTTGTGGAAACGCCTAACTAACCTCATTAATCGTCTATACTTAATCATATCTAATAATACTTTCTTCATATCCAATCATACTTTCCACTCTACTGCCTCTATCTTAGTAAAAAGTCTTTTGGTCTCTTTACTTATAACTGTGATCCTGTTAGTACTATTTACTTAATACCTACCATCAATACATATAAATTTATAACTATATCTTTACGATATATACCTTATTCAAAGTAACTTCTCTGACTCAAACTATTTCGCAATTATACTTTTTATTAATAACTCTCTTTAAATCGTGCATCTCTGCACTTTATTTCATTCACTAACATTCATGCAATCACACAAATTTAACTTATGTTATCAGCATCTCATATTCACAACTCCTAAATCCTAACACTATCTCTTATATCACTGCTAACAACTTCTACGTCTCATCCAATGGAAACTTTCAATAATGTATATAAGTAGTCTGATTTCAAAATCTGCATAATATATTATACTAAACCATTTATCTCTATCCTATCCATAATACTAGTTATCACTGAAAATTATTCTCTAACTCTTTCATCTTATTACATTAAATAATCCCTTATCCCATCAGTTACTATATTAATTATTATTCTCTTTTACCTTTTTTCTTATGCCGTTTAACTAATATTAAAAACACTAACTTTTATACCATTGTTTAATCACACAAATCATTCACTCTTCCACATCTCATAATTATATCTTAAGTATCATTCATATACATATATCTACATAACTATATACACTGGGCTCGAGTCTTCAATATTACAGGTGGCTCCTCCATCGATTTACTGCCTCAACTTGTCATCTGAATTAGCTACTTCTATAATCACTCACTATAAAATCTGTATCCTCAATTCTCAAGACATAATAACTCCACTCTGACTTAATACTTTTCCACCAAATATAGGCCACTTCCAACATCATCTTCCCTCATCCTTACTTAAATATCTCAAAACGGCTTCTTAATACGACACTATTATTCAACCTTTAATCACCCCTATTTTATTCAATATACATTGCAATTCAGACTCTTTTCTCAAAATTCCTATCACACATATTCAGCGCTCTAACGCTACGGTTTAACTATAAATATCTCTAATATTAATCACATACACATTACTCAGTAGAGAGAATACAGTTGCTAGCCAGTTATATTATATGCTACTACAAAACTTATTTATCTATACCAGATATTATTACCCAATTAATTATCTCTCGCTCATCATATTCGTAACATCTCACTCAACGTTTACGTTATATATATAAGCAGTTCTTCTCAGCAAAACTCAATTTCGATATAATATCTCAGCGATCACTAATATGCTAGACTATATATTCCGCACATGTCAAATTCACCAATCACTTAACATATATGCTCAAACGCTACTTGTCACTCAAATATACTCTGGATTCATTATTATATTCAACTAATAGCGTTATTTATGGTTTACATATCATACACTAATATCTTTAGGGACATACATCTCTTTTATACCCCAGCTTTAATTGCATTCGACTAGTCTTATTCTTTCAAACAGGTCGACAGCAATTAACGTAACTTACTCACTTTATGATTAACCATCACTACCTAATATCTACATACTCTAATGACATATCAATATTGGTATTATAAATAAAAGAAACATAACAGTCATTACCACTTAACAAAGGTTCTCATCACTTTCTATAACTACAGGGAGGTTTTTACATACATTTCATTGATACTTTACATTTCTAGTACACTCACTCACAAGTAGTCCGCACAATCCTTCACTCATTCTTATGCACAGGGTTAAAAATATCTCTTACTTCATCAATGCATGAATTATCCTATACATTTAACCATCTGATTACATAATAGCGGAGGCTCCACTTAAAGCATTACCCTAGGCTAATACCATCATACAAGAAACCACTAGTCATAACCAAATTTCCTACTCGTACTTATTCCTATAATATTCAACACATTATACTCTAACACTCAACAACTAAACTTTTTCTCAGCAAAACATATTTAAAATCGTCTATATATGGTCCCATCTACACACTTCTATTTAATTTCAGACAATAACATTTTTCTCGTCAAGACATAGGAAATTCTTTGCACACTTAATATCTCCATTATAACAATATCCTCATGCAAAGACTCCAAACTGTTACATTCCTAGAAAGTTGGTACAATATGCATACTCTACCTTATGCAATTATAACTATTTCCCTAAGTTCCTTATTCTAAGCAATCTTTCATTTTCCTACGTCTACTGACAACCCATTCATTCTTTATAATTCTTAATCCATCAACAAATACATTCAGTGATTTACGTTATCTTTCAAATATCACTAGCACCATAATTCATAAACCTATTCAAACTTCTCTAAATCTATATCTTCATATTATTTAGCAACTCTTCCCAAACTACGATATTCTTTAGTCTCTATGTACCCAATCTCTTTATCTTATACACTTGTATTTCTCTAGGTATATTTGTCTATAATGATATTTGCTAGCTTATTAACTGTATGAAGATTCACTCAAAGAAAATCTGTGATCACCCTGCAGTATCGAAATGCAAAATAATACTCACAATATATCTCTTGCCATCTACTGCACTTTCACTGCCTATTCTATTAACTATTAATTATTACATGGTTCCTATATTACACTATAACTATTGCTTCATACATCTCCAGGACAATAATTAATTTTCTGTATTTTCTCCGCTATACTAACAAGCATTCATACGCAATCTTTTTACTCCCTCTCAAGACATACTTCCTTAATACTTTACTTTTTCTCTATTTAATTTACTCAATTATAATGTACTATCTACCTACTACTCAATACCTGTAAATACTACTAGCTCACCCTAACACTGAGATTACTTAGTAGCCCTACATCACCTATAATTACACAGGTCGTTCTACTAGAGCATATAATGTACCCTAACACAGACTAATGTTAAATATCAATTTACTTCTTCAAGCCACAGACCTCTATTGCAACGGAAATCCATACTCCATTAGCTACCAATAGTCTTTAATCTCTCTTACTATCTGTTGCAATATTATATATATTACCTTTCATTAACATCCTTCTTGCTCGTAGGTTTTATTACATACATATCGTCATAACTTTCCCTCTACGCAATTTCTTTATCCTCTATCACTCTCAGGCACTCTTCAACCATCCATCCTTGGCTATTCATGGTTAGTTAAACCATTAAACAACATCTTTTAGAATCATTAGAACACCATCCACCTATGAGATTTTATCTTTTGCCTTGTCATGTAATACTTTTAAGTGCTACAAATACTGCAGAAGATCGAATCATAAACGTATCATCACTATTCTTCATCACTTACCTGGGAGGGGCCTGAATTAAATGACATCATAAGTCTTAGGCAATCTCATTCTTTCACATCACTCGGATTATATTATTCACCATCATAATTATAAAAATCATCAAATATCCTTTCAGATAAAGTCTTCTCAGTGTAAACATAGCTATATAACTGATCCCTATCTTGCCTAACTAACACTAGAGGTTGATGGTCGTTTATGTACTAGCAACAAAAATTAATAACTCATTCAAAATCGGACGTATGGAGAACTTAATTCAGAACAAAACTTTCATAAGCTGAGCCAATTCTCTAATCGGTATGAAATAATCTATTCGCTACTGTCAATACTTAAGAAAACGCTTTCGAAACTATTAAGACAATCAGTATTATATCGTATTCTTCAATACTATCAATCATCACCTGTTCTTGACATCAAAATCAACCCCATAATCTCCTTACACTTAGCATCGTATACACTATCAGTGGCTTAAGCATCTCATGTAATCAATATGCAATTCTTACATTTTCGAGAACATACAGCTATCAACTCTTACTCTAATGCTTACATTTCATCTGATCATTATACAAATTCATAAATCGTCGTGCTATACTTTATTTATCCAGTCAATTCAGTAATAAGGTTTCATATTAAACATACGCAGGAATTTCTTTCAATAATATTCCTGTCAACTAACTTATCCCCCAACAACAATCCACTACTCATCGACATTACTTGGTTCAATGGAAAATCTCTTAAGCTATTATTCAAACAAACTTATTATCATGAGTGAGCTTTACTTCATACTCACAGTCGTCTACATAAATATAGTGTGTCCTAAATTCAAGCTCTAACCGAAAGATACACATTATCACATTTTCTCAAATTTCAATTTTATACCTAATCACTCACACTTTTATACATACTATGATTCACTCACATAACCTTCAATATGCTACTCTAAGTAACGCTCTAGTACTCACTATTAATATATCTAATCTATATAAACACCATTATCACCAGTACTGCTCTTGAGGAATATCTATCTCATCATAACCAATTCATTAATAACGAGCCCTAAAAAGCTCACGCACGCGAATCATTTGAGTCAATAAACCAAAGCATCATGAACTGATAACGTAAGTCTATAGCAGTCGAAAAGACATAACTAACACTATATCTATTACTTTCATGAGATATATATCTACAGCAAACTCAAGATATTTCGTAAACGATTTCATCACCATATCAATTACTATATAATTATATAATAAAAGATTCTGTACAACTACACACATAAGGAAACCTAATTCTCAAGTCTTGTTCATTAACTTTTAACGGATTAAATCAATTAAACTATTCAATACGTCATACAGGCTTTCTCAAACAGGCACAATCGGATCTAATTCCTAATAGTGACTCAACCTATATTAGTTCACCATCAATCTCATATCTCTCAAACCAACCGATATCGCTCCAACTCTCATTACACACTATGCTCTTTATCGAATGCTCAATATCGGGCAACTGGGAGGAGGATAATGACTAGGTCGCTGTAATATTTGGTGTATATATATTATGATCTTTCCGATAAACAATACTCTCAGTGATAATTCAGGCAACTGTGGCTTCCCATAAATCTCATCGATTTGCTTAGCACTTTCTCCTTTCACCACAAACATTACGTAACTCTTTTGTCAAGGTTCCTTACTTCAATCTAACTTACAGGTAACTATGTATTTTCCCTCTACATCTCATCTGCACCCTATCCTTTTCTTCTATATCATATCAGCACATCAAAAACATTCACATTCTCTCTCTCTATTCGAGTTTCCTATTATCAAAAACAGATAACAAACTATCCATTCTAAATCACATTCACTATATAACTATATATTCCCTACTCATTCATTATTTATTTCTAACATTAATGATATATATATACACCTTATTTGCAATACAATATATCTCTATAGGATTAATCCATATATATTAATATATACCATAAATTACATGTGGTCAACCTTTTATCACGTCTAGTACGTTTCGCTAATACGATAACCATTATCCGTGAGGAATAACACTGACTATTTCTGGTCGAACATACACATCACTATTGGCATTACAACTACTTTAACATTACACTACTCATCAAGCTTTCAAAGACATAATTTCTCAATAGGCAAACATCTTCTACACTACGCTTTTTTACTATAATTTTCAAACTATTATATTCACTACTACCTTATTCTAACTGACTACTCATACTGACATTTCCCATCCTATTACTTTTTCTCTACTCATATATCATTAACGAATCGGAATGGATACATCCTCCATTATCATACTTTATAAAATACTTAATTACCCTAAACTAAAATCATACTTTCATTCTTCATCAAGATAACATGTAAGAATATCACCTTCTTCCATATCTATATGATACCTACAATCTTAAACACCCCTAATTTCGTATAGGAGGTAGATACCATATTTATTATCCCTTAATAATTACCTTATATCTCCCGACTCTTTCTGATCTTTACTACTAGTATTTCATCCTATTAATACTGACATTTAATTAACTCATAAGCTATACTATCATTAACTCATTATATAATCAACGCTCTCACCTCAATTACCTCCTACAATAAACCTTAATCTTAATTATTATAGCATACTATATTATCTATTTATCATCTACCAAGACAGCGAATAGTAAAACTATATCCGCACGTTACATCTATTCCTTAAACAACATTTCATTTAATCCTGACCTAAGGGTCCACAGTACTGTAAACCCCTTACACTGGCTTCGATTTTCCCGCCAGTTCCCTTACTTGATTAATTCATACCACTATACTTCATTCTAACAACTTAATTTCTCAGTAACTTAACTACAGCTGAATACATTACCAACAAAATTTCATTAACTCTGCAATACCTAATCATACTAACCTACTACTACAGCAAGCTACATTATTGGTTTATCATTTGCATATCCAGGTTGTCTTACTCCTCAAACTACAGCACATGCCCTACATTCAATAACGTACAGGTATTTTAGGATACTGCACATTACCTCTGATAAATGACCCTCAGTCCCAAATACCAAGCACAACAGTCTTCACTCACATTCTTGCTGACAATCTCTTACCTCACATGATCTATCCCTACAATCTCACATCCGGCCTATTGGAAGCTGTTGCATTCATAGCCTAATGCCACTTGCCACAAGTAAAGCTGCAGCATTTGGATATGAGTTTAAAAGCAATGTCCATCTTACCACATACGTATATATAACCTAAAACACTTCACATCATGAACCCTGTCAATTCTCTCTGTCCATGTCTATTCATTTCATCTCTCAAATTCCCTATTGATTGGTATCAACATTCTCTCTCATGTTCATATTAACTATACTGGTGTTCTCTTGACTCATGCATCTAGTCTCTGCATTCCTTGTCTTTCATTTTCATCCATAGATCTTAGAATTATATCCAATAACTTCATGACGGATTTGCCTAACAGCGATTACAATTAAGCTTATATGATGGGACTTAGATATAGGATGCGTTGCAATTAAGCCTCAATTCATTCATGCAAGAGAAAGATAGTTCAGTGATAGCATTTAGCCCTCATAACACTAACTCTTTATCTCTTTCATTATACTTCCAAACTCACGATCTTCGATGCTATATTACAAATCCTCCATGCAATTCGTATCCCAGACTCCCAGTCTTACATTACTGCTTCAATTGTTTTAAGCAATTATTTTATACATACTGAATCATACGCGCACAGAATTTCGGCGGTACTAATTGGCTTGGGACGGGGGAGTGAGAGGCCTCTACGTGAGACATACGAAGTACGTTGTGTGGACGAACTTTTAAAAGATCCGAGTAAATATAATCTGCAGGGTAGGAATATTTTGAAAAGGCTGAGACTTATGAGACTTCCTGGACAGATGCCTATTCCGGAAGTAATTCAAGCATTTGCCCAACTTTGTAAATATCAGGTGCACGTGTATTACAATACGTCTACTCCCTTAATTTTACTGGTGAATGAAAGTAAGTGACGTATATGCTTTTGAGGTGTGTATCTGGTATACATTATAATCTGCTGCATCCAATTCAAAATGATGTTGAACAGAATGTACCGCCGGATGATGACGGCAATCGCCAGGTAAATATGGTAAAGGTTCAGAGTCTTAATATTTCACTCTCGAGCGTAGATCAATATCTACGTGTCTAACTCTACTAATAGACCATTGAAGGTTATTCTACTTTGTTGAAGAGAAGCAGAAACAGGATCATAACTGTAGGCAAACACTGTTAGCGGTGTTAAAACTCAGACCCAAGTTCCGCAGTGGGATATGAGACCTTAAGTCTATTTAACGCGGTGGGATAAAGCTTTCTTGGAGGTGATTTATGTAACTTCATCAACCTGGAGACCGTAGGAAATATATATTTCCTTTTCAATATTTGGATTGCTTATCTGTCAGAATTCAATTATGATATGGTCATTTGGAGGAATAAGTATATCATCCCTCGTTAAAACAGGTTGGTACACAACGCTTAGCTTTTATACCCGAGGAGTGAGGTGGCTACTGAACCGCTCGGAGAGTTATGCAATAAAGAGAAGAGCGCTAGGGATGAGTTACCTATATCTAATATGTAGTATGTGAGCTGTAATTTTTATTATTTATTTAATAGGAAAGGTTCGTTATCCCTATAAACTATTGTTACTAATAGCAAGAACAAATCACAAAGGAACCAAAAAAATCTACAATATAAATTTTAAGTATGTCTGCAAGTATATAGTATATACCACTAACCAACCCTATTATAATATATACCCAATATTTTTAATATAAATTCAAATCATTATATATAACCTATTATTTTAGTAGGATACAATTGAGGTGTGTTTATTTTTATTTTCAATCGAGAGCTTGTGTTCTGTGTGGTCAGGGAGAGTGAGTACTTAAGAGTCCCAGGCTAGATAAATTTAAGACTGGTTTCAAAAGGAAAATATGAAAATTCTTTCTCACTTTCATGATTCGGAAGCGCCCTCAAGCCGATTAATCCTTTAGAGGAACAGGCGAACACCAATCAACAAGGAAAGGGTATTTGAGGAGCATGTCTTGTGAATTAATAGTGGCAATAGAATAGTTATTTGGTAATTATAAAACTTATAATTATAGATTTGTGTATAGTTTCGTATTCACTATTTTTTTGGTATTATTAGATTAGAAAAATTGCTACATAATATAGAAAAATTATAAAACTTATAATTATAGATTTGTGTATAGTTTCGTATTCACTATTTTTTTGGTATTATTAGATTAGAAAAATTGCTACATAATATAGAAAAATTATAAAACTTATAATTATAGATTTGTGTATAGTTTCGTATTCACTATTTTTTTGGTATTATTAGATTAGAAAAATTGCTACATAATATAGAAAAATTATAAAACTTATAATTATAGATTTGTGTATAGTTTCGTATTCACTATTTTTTTGGTATTATTAGATTAGAAAAATTGCTACATAATATAGAAAAATTATAAAACTTATAATTATAGATTTGTGTATAGTTTCGTATTCACTATTTTTTTGGTATTATTAGATTAGAAAAATTGCTACATAATATAGAAAAATTATAAAACTTATAATTATAGATTTGTGTATAGTTTCGTATTCACTATTTTTTTGGTATTATTAGATTAGAAAAATTGCTACATAATATAGAAAAATTATAAAACTTATAATTATAGATTTGTGTATAGTTTCGTATTCACTATTTTTTTGGTATTATTAGATTAGAAAAATTGCTACATAATATAGAAAAATTATAAAACTTATAATTATAGATTTGTGTATAGTTTCGTATTCACTATTTTTTTGGTATTATTAGATTAGAAAAATTGCTACATAATATAGAAAAATTATAAAACTTATAATTATAGATTTGTGTATAGTTTCGTATTCACTATTTTTTTGGTATTATTAGATTAGAAAAATTGCTACATAATATAGAAAAATTATAAAACTTATAATTATAGATTTGTGTATAGTTTCGTATTCCCTATTTTTTTGGTACACATTATTCATAATTATTATTGATATATCAATGTGATTATAGTGTTTATTATGATCTATAATTATAATTATATTATAATTATATTAATAATCTATAATTATAATTATAATTATAATTACTAATTATAATTTAATTAATATATTTATATCATAATTATCAATTAAAAGATTATATCAATTTACAGATTTTACTGAAATTATCTCCCAATTACTATTATTATTATTATTATTATTATTATTATTATTATTATTTCTTATTATTATTGATTATATGTTTAATGTCTTTCCTAATTCTGTGTTAACGTTTGCTCAATATGTCCTTTGCTCATTTTTATTTTTTTTTTATTTTTTGTTTTTTTTTATGCTTGCGAATTATCATTATTAATTATATAATTATAGCAGTACCTACTCCCATTTTAACACTTTATGAATTATATAAAAATTATAAAGTATATAATTATGAGAGCTTATAAATATCATAATTATACCCAGAATATATATTCCATGTATAGGCAACATGATTATGAGATTATAGGATGAGTAAATTCCTCCATGTGATTGTTATAATTCATCATTTGTAATATATAATTTGTTCAATCCATCAGCATTACCACACAAATCACAATATACAAGGGATTGATAATAATAATATAGGATCTTATTTATAATTATAAACAAATCGTTATTCACAGGATTAGTAAAATTATTGATAGATCAACTTATTTATTTTATATAACACTTCATAAATATTATGTGATTATATAAACTCGTGACTGAGAAATAAATCTGGTACTATTATTGATATGCGATTGTGTACTTCAATTATTATTAATTATTGAGTTATTATTATTATTATCTTATATATTACTTATTATTATTATGATTATTATATCATTATGTATTATTATTTTATCATCTAATTTTATTATTATTAATTATTAATTATTTATTATTATTATATATTATTATTTTATTATTCATTATCATTATCTTTAATTATTATTATTTATTATTATTATTATTATTATATTTTATTATTATTATTATTATTCATTATTATTATTATTATTATATCTATTTTATTATTGCATTTGTCATTATTTAATATAATATATGTGTATAGATTATTAAGTGGTTAATTATCTCATTGATTAAATTTATGATATAGTTTATTAATTATTATATATTGACACACATAACGCATTATTATTATTATTATTATGCAACCAATCGTATTATTATTATTGATATCTGGCAACCCTGATTATTAATTTATTTTATTCAATTATGAGTGTTAATTATTGATTATATATTTATTATTATATATTATTGATTTTATTATTATTATTACTTATTCATTATTATTATATTATGATTATTTATTATATTATTATCTAGTTAGTATATTCATTATTATTATTATTATTCATTATAATTATTAATTATTATCTATATGTGAGTGTGTGATGTATTATTGTGATTATCTATTATTTTATTATTATTATTCTTATTATTATTTATATTATTTCATATTATTATTATTATTATTATTATTAATTATATTTATTATTAGTTGTTATTATCTAATTAGTTGAATTCTTAAAGGTCAGTAAGATTAGTCCAAGACAAATCAAGTAGTATATTAATTATATTTATTACATTTTTGATCTTAACTCTATTTATTATTATTAGAGAACAAAGGGGAGAGGATTTTTTAATGTTGGAATTATATATTATCATTATTATTAGATTAATTGATTGATATAAATTGATTAATGATGATACACCTCTAGTGTGGAAACTTTTACTCTTTTCTTCTCATATCCATTTGTATCCGTGTAGTGGGTACTTTATTACTGTTATAAGCATAAGAAGTAAACACAGATACTTTCGTAATTTCTACCAAGATATTTCTGTTAACAACTACTCAAACACTAATTTATCTTATTTTTATTTTTTATTTATTTTTTCCTCTGTTTATCTATTAAATCTTTCAGGAAGTGGTTATACACTACGCAAAGTCCGCTGACCACAGGCAATATTTTTATTAACAATCTGAAAGTCCATTCTTTCACAAAATTGTGATTTTCAATTGCTCTATACTCCAATAGAAAGAAAAGGGAGCATCAGTATTTCGTAAGTTCCCCTGGATACTGTGAAGTAAGACAGTCATTTTTAAGTCTTCACACTTGCTTATAGTACTTTTTTGCATTGAATTGCACTTACCAAAAGTGACATACTCTCGTGTCTTTCATGTCCATTCATTGAATGGATATGGTTTAGTGTTGCCATTGTGTACCAACAATGCTTTAAGACTTGTTTTTAAATTGTCTATGGAAAGTCTCCAATTCGAGTGATATGCTTGAAGCAGAGTCCGGCCATCAATCCGTCAAAATTTATGCATACACTCAAAGAGTTTTGGCTTGTTAAATACCCTGACCAGCGTTCAGGCCGGTCTCTGTAAAATGAGATTCTAGGATTATCGGTTCAGCAAGTCTCCATCGCTAGTGGCCTATCCGACTTACTTCTAAAGGGCTATAACTGTTGCTACGATTATACCCGGTCTTTAACTAATAACTAAGCATAAAGAATAGTACGAATTCTATGTTTGATTTTATTTTCTTTGAAAATCCTTTAGTTACAGTCATGAACATAAACAGTCATTTGCATGGCTAATCTGCCCACCCAAGATCATCGGAGCTGAGAGAGGCAAGCACAGTTCTTTGATCTCACATTAGTTGCTAAAGACAGGCTCTGGTTTTTAAATGTCTACGAATATAACAAAAAACTATTCGGGGATCAACATATTTGCGGGGATCTCTAAACATTATGAGCAAACAAAATCACATACCCTATCCAAGCAGAAAAAAAAAAAAATAAATTCATCTTAAAACCTCCCCTATTCTCAATCCAGCCAACCGAAAAATTACTGCAACTTCTCAAAAGCACAGAATCTCTTCAGTTGAACAATTTGGATATGTAACATCTCTCTCTCTTCTCTCGGGGTCTCTCTCCTCTCTCGAACAGGTCATCTATCTCCTTTCTCTTCTTCTGCTCCGTTCTTCGGTCAGGCTTATTCTCTCTCATTTCATCTCTCTCTTCTTCTCATTCTCTCTCTCTCTCTCTGCTCTCATATCATCTCTCTCTCTTGTCACCAGCGAGGGTAACGATCGCAGTAATAAATATAAAATGTAAGTCATCATCTCGCGACTGGGCTGCTCAGGGAAAGAAAGCGATTATTATTTAGTTTTCTTTAAACTCGTTTATACTATATTTATATATATATATATCATATCCGTATTACATAATATAATATATACTATATACTATAGGGGTATAGTCTTATATACAAATATAAATAATAGGTAAATGTACGTTATCATGGGAAAATATAATACATTATTTATAATAATGGTAGATGGTTATGGGTATTATTATATAAAAGTACTTACTATATTATAAAAGATAATACCCTACATCACGGTAATAGTAATACTACTATACTATCTACCTATGACGGTAAGTATTTCTAATATCTAATAACTAGTGAATGGTATTTAAAATACTATATACGTAGTATCGGGATAATAATTTTATATACAAATATTATCAATACGGTGATATTAATAGTAGGGAATTAACTATATATAATAAATACTACTTATCTATATGGTAGGCTAATGATATTATGAGGCTACCTTATACATACCTATTATTACTTAGGTATATAATATACACGGCCTATAGGGTAAAGTAGGCCTAATAATGTAACAAGTACTATAAATAAAATAATGGTATGTATATCTATAACTAATAGAAAATCGTAATATATCGTGTAATATATATACATACTGTATAGTAGTGGTTAATGTATATAGGATATATATAAACATAAAATAAAAATTATGTAATTTAAAAATTTTAAAGAAAAAATATATTTCTAAATATTTGAGATGCCCATATATATATGTATAGTTAAGATTTCGTGGTATATAGGTATACTGAAAATAAGCTAGGATATATTTTATGTATATTATAATACATACCGTTTATAAATAGTAAAATAAATGGCAAATATACTAAATAAAAAAAATTGATGATATAAACTGTTATAAAATTTTAACAGAGCAGATTAGCTATAAATAAATTTAATACTTATTTATTATAGTATATAATAGATGATGAAATAAGTATATAATAAATTTTTTAAATTATTATTATTATTATATTATTATTATTATTATTTTATTATTATTTTTAATATAATACTTATATTTTAGATGATAGAATTAACTCTGCATAATTATTATTATTGTATTTATTCATTATTTTATTATTATTAATTATTTATTTTATATTATTTAATTATATATAATATATAAATATTATTATTATGTATTATTATTATGTATTGAATGTAGTTAATTATTATTATTAAATTATTTGTTACTCATGCATACTCACCATGTTGGTTTAGTGGGAACATTTAAATTAAAACTTCGCTCCTGTCAGTTGGAACAAGCATTGTTTTCCTTTTACTGAGCCCAAAACTTTGATCTCTAGAGCACTTCACACTAGCAGAAAAACATTTCCTCGGAGCAATGGTTCCGATACTACCCTTCCGAGTTGTTCATCACTCAGGTATGGGTTTCACCGCTTTACAGTGGATAATAGCATTTCTACGTCATTTGGCTCGAAACTCGTTCTCCACCAGAGGTTGCTTTCAGGAGATAGTGACACACTAGGTCGATTCCCATAGAAGATTCCAATTTAGCTGGTCACAGAAGTATCTTTCATAAGAGCAAAAAAGTATAAGCTGGATTGCATAGCCCCTGTCGATAAAGAACTATTATAGCGAAGATTAGAAAAGTCTTATATGTATACGACCTGTCGTGCAATAGTTCATGGGTGCCATTCTTTCGTCTATATTAGACACAATATTATATATTGTTATATATATATTTTATAACTATATAATTTATATTGTGGATGGATATAATTATATCATACTACTAATATGGACTATATATTGTAGGTTCTATAAAAGATGTAAATTTTTATAATATTATATTTATTAGGAACGATATTGAATAACATTTCTTAGGGTCTATTATACTTAGGAGATTACTAAATAGTTAGATAATACCTACGGCTCATATAATAAGGTGGGTATATACTTAATAAGTATACTAAACACAATAATTGATTAGTATAATATGGCACTAGTGTCGTATACATATATAGAAAGATTTTTGTTGAATTAAGCTACCTACTAGTATAATAAAGAAAATATAAAAATAAAGAGGTAAAGAAAAATTATTTCTTAAAATATTATATATTTTATCTTTAATAATTAGTTACTAGCTATAATAGTATTCAGCTAAAAACGTTTTTATATTAACAAATAATAATTAACGTCCAAATATATACTATTAACGGAAAAGTGTAATGTTTAACGATGACCATGTGATTGTAATATATAAGTATATAATACTCTTTATATAATGAGAATTTATTATATATATGGGGTTTTAAATTTTATATTAATTATATAGTGAGTATTATTATCTCACTTAAATATAGGGGGAGTGTAGTTATATAATATTAGTATGTAGTGATAATAATAGTAGTAGAAAAGTTAGTATAATATATATATATTAGGCGCAATAGGGGGGTGAAGTAACTATATTATGACAAAATATATTAGGTACGTATTATATATAATACTATATACCCAAGGTGCGGCAAAGAACCAACTGAGGAGTTTTGGGGTTCACTGTTGGGGGTGAGTCGGGGGAGGCAGATGCTCGCGGTCTCGTTTTCTTCCGCGACATGTCCCTTTTTTAGGTGTCGAACATGGTGTGGACCGGAGTGCCAATCGAGCGCTTTTTGCCGGTGGTCGGGAGTTTTATGAAAGAGAATTATTATGGCTGGAGCGGTTTCCACACACCGTTTCGTACGTTCCCGTGGTCCTCAGGCGAAACAATGTCGAGTCCTGGGTTAAAACAAATTAGAGTCAATCACTAGCGAGCACGACATACCGGCATCGCAGACGCAGATGCACACTTCGTATCACCCAGACCCCCAAAAAATGTTGACCGCCGAGTATGAAAGCCAGCCGTAAGTGCATATCGCACTCGCATATTGCTAGCCCGCAAGAACGGATGCTGATCAGACTCTTTGGGATTTCCCGAGAACAAGGAAAAGCTTGAGAAGGATTGGACTCGCATAGTGAATTTCAATTTCCGGAATCCATAATAAACTGTGAATGTCTGGAGGGCGAAATTGAACACACAAGGAAGAGGATTATGTATTCAACACGCGCGGATAGCTTTGATATGTGCAAATCGGTTTGTGCCAAGACTTATTCTCGCGACGGCAGCTTTTCTTCAGTTTATAGACTTGAAGGCACATTTTATTCAACTACTTGTTGAGGGCATGTTTCAAAATTTAAGCAAAATTTCCGTTATAATGGGACTTAATAACCTCACGTAAGTTTAATCACAGGAAAGGGCTACTCATGGACAGTTCCCTACAAACTAACGTATGATATGTCCCGTTATGGACGAGTTTGGCGAGTGTTATGACAAGGCCAATACTTCACCATGCTGAAAGCACTTTTCGTGCAATTCTCAAAAATGGAGAGATTGTTAGAGGAATTTGGGGGTTGGGGGACTTTGTTGTTCCACAAGATATTGGGCCTACCAGCTCACGAGTCTTCCGAACACCTCAAGTCACACTCTTTTTGGGAAAGAAATGTATATACACGGAGTCGGGTCTACTCTCTAAGGAGTGTATGTTAGGGATTGACCTGCACGAGCTAACATCATGAATTAGAGCATATTCGCTTTCTTTGGTAGAGGGGATGATTGAAAGAATTAGGTTTAGGTAATAGTCGCCACACACCCTAGGCACAGGAAAGGAGCTAAGGGATGCGATGAATGAATTGAAAGAAAGGGTTCAATACGCAATCACCGACACGACTATATTTGTGTGCAACGTTGCTTGTTCAATTAACCTTCGGAGAGAAACGTGTATATACATCAGTGTGTTGCTTATGATGAGAAGGACCATCTTCGAGCACTATTTTTTTCAGAACTTAAGCGTTAAAATGGGATAAGTATTAAAAACTCCCAACCTCGAGTATAATAGATAGAATCTCTA